>ML798907.1:442941-456327 GCA_009831015.1 Picea engelmannii | reverse complement strand
GAGATCTTGAAGCCAACAAATACTCTATGCAAGCAATGTGTACAGGGAAAACAAACCAGGACCAAGTTCAAATTAAAACAGTACTCCACAACAAAATTGCTAGAAATTGTACATACTGATCTATGTGGACTGACAAGAATGAAGGGATTGAATGGAGAAAAATATTTTATGCTATTGGTTGATGACTACACAAGAATTACTACACTTTTCTTTCTCAAGAAGAAGTCAAATGCATTTGAACACTTCAAGATATACAAGGAAATGGTTGAAATTGGGACAAAATTGAAAATAAATTGTTTGAGATCAAACAATGGAGGGGAATTTACATCAAAGGAATTCATGGATTTCTATGGAGAAAATGGGATAAAGAGATAGTTCTCAGTAGCCAGTACACCTCAGAAAAATGGAGTTGTCAAAAGGAAGAAAGGAATAGTATAGGAAATGGCCAGAACCATGTTGAAATATTCCAATTTAAAAGACATATTTTGGGTACAAGAAATACATACATAAGTTCATATCCAGAATATGGGAATGCTCATAAATAAATGTGATAAGACTCCCTACAAGCTATGGAAGGGAAGACCAAAAAATGTGAAGCATTTCAGAGTGTTTGGAAGCAAATGCTACATCAAAAGAGAAGATGGCAGGATTGGAAAATTTGACTCTCAAGTTGATAAAGGCATATTGGTTGGGTACCCAAACAAAATAAAAGCATACAAATGCTTCAATATAAGACTCAACAGAATAGTGGAAAGCATAAATGTGATGATTGATGAGACAAATGGATGGAATATAAAAGAAGGAAGAAAATATTATGTGGAATAGGATCACAAAGAAGATTTCAAGGAAGAAGAATCAGAAGAGGAAGAAGAACAAGAGAAACTAGAAGAAGAGAAAGAGGAATATGAGAAGAAATATCTTTAGGTACCTCCAAAGACAAATAGTATATGAGTGCATAAGAATCATCCACCATAACAAATTATTGGGAATAAAGATTTAGGAGTTGAAACCCGAAGAAGAATATGTTCACCAGAGAAACATCACCTAGCACTGCTATCCATAATATAGCCAAGCAGTGTTGAATAAGCCAACAAATATGAACAATGGAACAAAGTTATGAATGAATAACTAGATAAGATAGAGAAGAATGATACATGGGAACTTGTTCCAAGGAAGAAAAAGAACGTGATGGGTACAAAGTGGGTCTTCAGAAACAAATTGAACGAGGATGGACATGTTACCAAGAACAAAGAAAGTTTGGTATGTAAAGGATACACTTGGGTTGAAGGTATAAATTTTGAAGAGACATTTTCCGTAATTTCCAGAATGGAAGCCATTAGGTTAATCCTAGCTTATGTGTGTTTCAAAAATATCCAGGTGTATCAGATAGATGTAAGGTCAACCTTTCTAAATGGTGAGTTAGATGAAGTATACATCGAACAACAACAAGGATTTCTACTGATAGAAAATGGAGGTTATGTATGCAGGTTGAAGAAAGAATTATATGGACTAAATAAATTCCCTAGAGAATGGTATTTAATATTGGATAGGTATCTGCAGCAACAAGGATTTAGGAAGGGAAATGTAAACATCAATCTCTGCATAAAGGTGGATTGTGACAGTATATTGATAATTGAAGCTTATGTACATGATATCATATCTGGAAGTGATGATGACAAGATGAGTTAGAAGTTTTCTAGAGACATGCAAAATAAGTTCAAACTATCCTTACTTGGTGATTTGGCCTTCTTTTTTGGATTATAGATATGTTAGAATGACAAAGTTATAGTCATCTCTCATACCAAGTATATCAGGGAGATGCTAAAAAGGTTTGAAATGAAAAATTACAAACTAATAAGTACTCATATATAGACCAGTTGCAAGTTAATAAAGGGTGACGATTCTAAGGATGCAGGTCAAAGACTCTAAAGATCGATGATTCACAACTTACTCTATGTGACATTGTCTAGACCAGATGTAATGTAGGTAGTTGGATAGGTTTCAAGGTTTCAAGCAGCACGAAAGGAATCACATGTTATGGAAGTGAAGAGGATATTCAGATATCTCAAAAGTATAAGAAAGCTTATATTATGGTATCCAAAAGAGAATGATCTATCTCTAGTTTCCTACATAGATGTAGATTGGGCAGGTTGTATTGATGATAGAAGAAGTACAAGTGGATAAAATTTATACTTGGGTGATTTTCTGGTATCATGGTTAAGAAAGAAACAATCATCAGAATCTTTGTCCACAACAAAAGAAGAATAGATTGCAACAACAACATGTTGTGCTCAGGTTCTTTGGATGAAGAAAACCTTACATGATATACAAGTGAAGTATGATGATCCTATTTCAATATTTTGTGACAACACCATTGCTATTAGTATCTCCAAGAACCCAATGATGCATTCCAAGATGAAACACATTCTGATTAAGTATCACTTTCTACAGGAACATGCTACCAAGAAGAACATCAAGCTAAAGCAGGTCGAGACAAAAGAGAAAATTGTGGATATCTTCACCAAATCGCTTGCAAGGAAAAATTTTGAGTATCTGTGATAAAAACTTGGAGTAGATTCTACCCCAGAGTGATTTACATGGCTTCAAGAACAGTAAGACAGGGGGAGATAAGAATAAGACATGAAGAGTCCAAGTGAATAAACTTTTAAATGTTTTTCATATACATCGTATATTTACACAAGGAATCACCATGAAGAGAAATTAGAGGCTTGCATATAAGGGGAGAAGCCCTGCTGTAAGGGCTAGTCGACTCTGTTGACTAGACCCAATAGTCGACTATAGATTCCCTAATATATTCTCAATAGTAGACTAGATATTTCCTCAGAGATTCTCGCTCACCACTCAATAATATTCCTCTTTATGAAAGAGATAAAGACCCAAGAATACATTGGTTTATATGCGGAAAATTATGGGATGTAGAAAACATCTCTGATGAATATAAGAAGATGGCGCAATTCGATGCCTCTCTTTGAAACCATGCTCTAACATGGTTCATGAACTGCATAGAAAATCAAAGTTGATCAAAAGAAAAAATAAAAAGCAATTTCTTATCATTTTTCAAGGTCGAAGATGCTACACACTTGGCCACACAAAATCTAAAAGAAATAAAGAAACCACCAGGCGAGTCAGTACGTGAATATGAAAAAATATTCAAAGATCTACTTAGACAAATACCATCAACAATTGATCAAAGTATACCAGTACAATGGTACATAGTCGAATTGCTACAACAAATCAGAACTCCATTACAGCCTTATGAGATAACCTCATGTGAAGACACATAATAGAAAGCACAACGGGTCGAGTTGGATGATGACGACCCATCAAATTACTCATTGACAGAAAGGCTAGAATAAAAAATATAACATCTGTAGCAAACCAATAAAAATATATCTTTGAGAATAAGCGAGGTGTGGTGTACCACATGCTATGAAGATGTTCATACAAAAGATACTTGCATTCTTAATGATCAAGCACCTATAGAAGCACATGCATGCCGAGTGCAAGTGGAAACATATTCTAACATGTGTGAAACCTTGACCGACCATAGTGTACAATATTACCCGTACAACTTGAAAAATACAAAGTGGTTCCATATCTATGAAATGCGCAACCTCATAACATATGAGTGTCATCTAAATGCACAAAATAGAAATGTAAATACAATCTATCACACCAAATCAACTGATCATAATAACGACTATGGGAGAAGAGATGATTATTATGGTTGAGGTCGTGGTAAAGAATGTCGAGGTCGAGTCGGATTCCAAGGTCAAGGTCACGGTCGAGGCTGACCATACTATTAAAATTGCTGGAAAGACGACCATATTAGCCCTGACTACCCAATAAAAGATCAGGTTGACTTGAAATTTTGTAACATTTGTGGTGTTGGTGATCATTCATTGGAATATTGTCCAATAGTACTTGACAAGATCATGACCAAAAATAATGTAAACCTCCTACATGCAGTCTCAAAAGAAGAAGTATTAAATTCGAAGAAATTACATGTCGTCACCATATCAAGCGCGGGATGGGATAATATCCTCTTACATGATAAAAAAAACAGGAATTCTAATCAATTTCAAAATCCAAATAAAGAAGAACAGATTATGAGGGAAGAAACTAAATTATTCAAAAGTTCTAATCAAGACCAGCCAAATAGAGGAAGACAAAATGAAGATATTTTACAAGAATTCTTACAAATCTTAAAAGAAAATCATTCAGTAGGTTGATTGATAGATCTTCCTAATATACTAAGAGAATATAAATAAGGACAAAGAACATCTAAAGAAGTCAAACAACCCTCTTATAAGAATAAATATTATGACCCATGGGTCAACTTAGAAATCCATGGGGTGTTGATTAACCAAGCGATCGTTGAATTTGGATCACAAGTAAATATCCTACCCTGAGAGAGATGGATATGACTTGGTCATCCTTCATTAGCGCCAACACTAAATTACATAAAGCTAGAAGATCAAATATTAATAGAGCATGTTGGTATACTCATAAACATTGAAACTTATATCATGGGTATACCGATGTCAGTCGACTTCGAAGTAATCACATTAATCGAGGGAATTGCAACATATGAATAACTTTTTGGTCAGCCATGGGGACGAAAAATGAAAGAAAATATCACCCTTGAAAAAGATAGAATCAAGTTAAATTGAAATGGAAGAAAAATAATAATTCCTCTAGATCATGAAGCGCGATGTCTGTACCAAATATTCAATTAACAAGTATATTACGTTGAATCAAACTCACAAGGAGAAATCTCAGTCAAATCTCCCCTTTTGGTCGAACACAAATCTGACTCAACTCTATATAAATAGCAGATTGAAAATTATGAGGTGCACTCAAAAGATTGTTGGAGCATTGAATCCATCCCAATTTAACGTTCCATGATATGTTATTCAATTCAAGCAGTACCTATAGTTTATGAAAATAGACTCTGGAAAACCCCTACACTTATTCTGACCAATAACGTGGTGAAAACTCTGCCACGTTACAACAAAAATGTTCCATCAACGAATGCTGAGGAAGCTTTTATTTTTTTTAGAGAACAAGGAAGAACTCAAATCTTGGAAGAAACCTTTACATGACAAGTCACAAGGTGGTGGGAAACACATTCCTCGAGATTGCAAATGTGGAAAACTGTATCAACTTACTTTGTAGAATGTTTCGAAGAAAAAAAACTAGCTAAATTGTTGACATCCCTATTTTAAAAGTTGGGTATAACCCAGTTGATCATATTCATCGTTGCTAGAAAGAATGGCACCGAATATGATACATATATGAAAGGGTACATCCTCACATGTTTCTAAGAAAATTAGATGGAATACCAAATAAATGGTACAAAATCGAAGAAGCTTGTGGCCATACACTAAATTGGTTCGACATCAAAGAAACTCTTATCCAATACTTAAAATTTACCTCGGAAGAGGAACATCTACAAGAAGCAGCACAAAAGATCAATTTTTTTTTATAAAAACCAACTCCAACTACACAGAAGGAAAAAGGGAAGATAACAATTGATCTAGGCTCAACATCGACTTCCAACCTTGTTTCAACAGAAAATAATGGAACTACAACAACATGAAGAATCGACATGGAGAATATAACTTTTCTGGGCTAGATATTCTGATGGAAAAGTGATCAACCAGTGTTGCAAAACAATGTAAAATCAATATTAAAGATATATAAGGAAGAAAAATAAGACCACGAACAACTTGAATTCCTAAAGATCTTCACCAGAATCAAAGAAGGGGAACATTATCTCGACAAAGAAAAACCACTAGAGTGGATGAATGTTGAAATTACAACTAAAGAATTCAACATATCAAACGACGATCGACCAAAAATGGTACGAGTAGGCGACTATTGGATAGAGAAGGAAACAACCAACATAGTAGAATTACCCAAAGAATATCAAGATGTATTTTCACAAGAATATAAATATCTAAAAGGACTCATACAAGAAATGGGAGATGAAAATTGAACTCATTCTAGGAGAAAATCCAATCAAAAACAGACCTTATAAATTATCTCACAAATGCAAGCCCATCGTTCAGAAGGAAATCGAAGGAATGTTTCCATCAAACATCATATATCCAATTAAAAAATATAAATTGGAAATTCCTATGGTTGTTCAACTGAAGAAGCATGACCCTAGGAAGTTAAGGATTTGTGTCGAATTTAGAGGTCTCAACAAACTAAATTTAACGGATCTATTTCCCACTCTATTCATCGATGAAATAATTAATGAAGTCAGAGCTCTCAAATGTTATTCATTTACATACAAATTCTCAGGATATAATCACGTACCAATAGCCTAAGAGGATCAACCAAAGATGAGATTTGTCTTTGAATTTTTCTCCTTCACCTACAAGGTAATGTCATTTCGATTGAAGAATGCCCAAGCAATTTTCTCAAGAATAGTAGTCAAAGCATTCCAAGAGTATATATATATATATATATATATATATAAATGGTTGTTTATTTCAATGATTGGATGATATACAACTTATTCAAAGACCATATACAATGGATTATAAAAATGATTGAACAATGTAGACAAACCCAACTATGTCTCAACATCAAGAAGTGCAACTTTTCCACACCAATTGGAATTCTATTAGGCCATGTGGTATGCAAAGACACTGTAAAAGTAGACATGGAAAAGAGAAAAATTATCCTCGACTTGAGGCCACCTGTAAATTAGAAATAAATTAAAATATTCCTTGGACACACAAGATACTACATAAAACTTATATACCATTATTCCAATATCACATTCCCAATGAATGAGTTGGTCCGGAAAGAAATCGAGTTCAGATGGAGTCAAGACTTCTAGGAATCATTCGAATTCTTAAAGAATAAATTGGTTGAAACCCCCATATTCAAATTTCTTGACTATTTGAGAAGGTTTCATGGCCATGTCAATGCTTTGAACATTGTTGTCGGGTCAGTTCTAGTGCAACCATATGATGACACAGTCGACCACCCAAACACGTACACCAGCTGAAAATTGAACAAAGAAGAAAGGAAATATTCAACCATGGAAAGGGAAGCTTTGTCGATGATATTCACATTAAAAAGGTTTCGACATTACCTATTCACCAACCCTTTCACATTCTTTATAGATCATTGGGCATTAAAATATTTAGTTAATAAACTGGTTCACCAAGGAAAGATCTGCCATTACCTTCTCTTATTCTAGGAATTTGAATTCGACACAATCATCCGACCTAGGAAAAATAACATTTGACCCAACCATATATCTCGAATTGAAATAGGAGAGGACCTGACAGGCATATATGACGACATCCCAAACACACATCTATTTTGAGTCCAAGCTGCCCAAAAATATCTGGAGGACATAGAAAAACTTTTGGAAGATGGAAAGGCTCCATAGGATTTTACGAAAAATAAAAAGAAGGTGTTAGCCCTAAAAGAAACACCATTCACCCTTATAAATGGATATCTATAGAAAATGGTACCCAATGATATCATAATGATATGTTTTCTTGAGCATGAAAGAGACGACATTATTAATGAGGCCCACGCAAGACCAGCTCGCGGCCACTTCCAGGCCGACATGACAACTCGAAAGATAGTTCAGGCAGGTTTGTGGTGGCTGAATTTACATTACTTTTGTCGGGATAAGGTTAAGAAGTGTGATAGTTTCAAAGGATTGGGAGACCTCTATGGAATAATGAAATTCCACTAAGCTCAAAGAACTCCAATCGAGCATTTGAAATCTGCGTTGTCAACTTTGTTGGCCCTTTTCCTCGGAGAGAAAAAAGAACCGACGTGAAATATATTGTTACTATAGTGGAACATGTGACAAAATGGAAGAATATGAACCAATTGAATCATGCACCAAAGAAGTTGAGGAGAAATTCATTTGCGAGAACACAATCACAAGGTTTGGATGTGCACTTACACTAATCAATGACCAGGTAACACACTTCATAAATGAAAAAATCCAAGTCCTACTAAAGAAGTTTTTGATCGATCATAGACTAACAACAACATATCACCCCCAAGAAAATGGGGCGGTCGAATCATTTAATAAAACACTACATAAAGGAATCACCAAAATCTATGGCATCAACAAAAACAACTGGGATGATAAAATTCCTACAGTCTTATGGGCGTATAGATATTCTTATAAATGACCAATCAGATAGACTCCCTTAAATTTATTCTATGGGAAAGAAGGTGTTATTCCATTACACTTTTGGTCCAACTCCAACAAGGTAGTAAATGTGGCCAAATTCGACAGGAAGAAGCATGAAAAATCGACTGTACCATTTAAATAAGCTAGAAAAATGAATACTTATTGCAATGCACCATGAGGAAGTATAGAAAAAAAAACTAAAATCATGTCACGACCGTCATTTAAAGAAAAATGACATAAAAAATGGATATCTAGTTTTGTTATATGACAATCGAATAAAAGGAAAACCAAGAAAGCTAGAGACAACATGGCTTGGCCTTATGTTGTCAAAGACATTTGACCAACTAGAGAAGTTCAACTTCGAACCTTACTAGGGAATCCATTCAAGAAAGTAATTAATGGAGCCCATTTTAAAAAGTATTATACATAGAAGATGAGAAACCCTATTGGAAAAATTAGCAGGAAAAATTCCAATAGGAGCCGATCATTGTTGGAAAGGTAAATTTAGTAGTCTGGTCGAAGTCGAAAAAATATAGACTAATCACATCATTAAGGAAATAAATCCTTCTTGTACTAATAAACCAAATTCAGTTATAAAACTGAAGTATAGAAATATGGTTATAAGAAACCACTAGAAGAGAAAGATACATATTAAATAACTTTTAAAGCCTCAAAGAAAAGAAATGAAAATCCGAATGGAGAGAGAAAGAATATCATGGTCAAGCCATAGACTAAGAACAAGAATACATGATCGACATGTCACTCCATCTCCGGACTTAAGAGAATTCCTCATGAAAAGACATTCAAGTGATCGATATAGATCCCAATCAAGAAATATAGATTCAAGTGAGCATGGTTATCATACAAACGAGGGAAAGTACAACAAAATGGAGGTGCGAAATAACTATCAAGAACATCCACTAAGTAGACCCGAAAATAAAAAACCCGACAACTCAATAGAAATAGTCGATCAATCCATATACCGACCATGGATCAATAGAGGAGACATAGTCGTCCAAACACAAGAAAACACCGACCATGAAAAATCGACTACAGAAAATATGGTGCATTTAAGTCATAGCAGGAAAAGACCGACAAAAATGACAGAAACATTAATGACTGACATGACAGAGAAGACGATTGTGCAGCCACTAACATAAACTCGACTCAACATGACCAACAATCAATTGGAAATCGACACTTTTTATTCCTGACACACCTCATGTTAATGCCAGGTCAACATTAACATGGAAAATGCCTCGCATGAGCCTGCCATCTCTTCAAAAAAAATGGTTAAGACCTGTACTTCCACAGATCACTAGGTGAGGACAAACAATATCTCTCTTTAAGATCATAAAAAAATTATCAGTATATAACAATGAATTGAATATCATATCAACAAGAGTCAACTCAGTAGCATAGGACAATGTTCATCATTAAGCACACATTTCTATGCAAATTCACGATCCGTTAAGATTTGTCCATGAGAGAGGAAAATGGGATATGATAACAAAGGGCTAGGAAAGAATGGGCAATGGATTATAATCCCAATTGCAGCTCAAAAGAGGCCCAGGCATGAAGGCCTAGGATTCAATGGACAAGAAGCCAACACAAGTGTAGCTCAAACTACCTTTTTCAAGGAAAGAGGAATCAGAAAAGAAGCCATTTGCAACAAGCCACTCAAAATTTCTTGTAGAAGCTTAGAAGGGGGGAAACAAAGAGATGATTTTACCATCCATATTCACTCCAATTATTAGGGGACCAAGTAACCAAGATGTTTGGGACGACTAAGTAGTTGAACCTTCAATCCGAGGGAAAATGGGTGTGATCACAACCTCTAGCACATGCCCCACATCTGAGATACTCTAGATTTAACTATACTCAGGGACTTGAGGAGGTTGTGCATTTCATTGCCTCTATAAATAGACCCACACTTGAAAATGCTCGGGTTACCAAGGATTTAGTAATTACATATGCCATTCATTTTCCATATAAATTGGTATGAAACATGTGGCATTATCCTATGGTTTTCTTACTGAGAGATTGTGAGGAAGCTTCGCTTTTGTAGGTTGGTCAACTCTACATAGTGTTTTCTTGAACCCCAGAGTTGATGTTTTGGATTTTCATATGGTATTATTTCAAGGTATTTGAGAGAAATATTGGGTCGAACAAATATTGAATCCTATTTTGATTAGACAAGCTTGCAATACAGAGCTCATATCCATACTAGTTTCGTAGGCTATTTGGCCCAATCTAGTTTCTTTATTGATAAGTCATATATCAAAACTTCTGATTTTTTGAATGGATCTCAAATCTTTATTTTTCGTATAGTTCTAAAAAACATTAATATGGCTTACTATTTTTAATATATTTTTGTCTTTACAGATATTAAAATCTTAAAATACATAAAAAAATTATTCTCGTTGTAATTTTTTTATAAATTTAACCATTTTTATAAAACATTATATATTATATGCTACACTAGTAAAGACCAAGATCTAAAATCTAACATAAATTAAAAGAAATTTGATTATTTTAAGACCCTCATACCCTGCATTAATGCAAGACCTCTTAATTTCAAGGATATAATGACTTTCATAATTTAATAAATATATAAAATTAACATTATAAAATTTTGAAAAAATAGTTGTGCACAAGAACAATGTCTTCTCTACAAGTCTACAAACTTTTTAAATGAAACTCCATCATTTAGGTACCTAGCACCTACACCAAGAGGAACATATGCATTATATTTTTCATGAAAAATAACATAACACTGTGAGAAAAATTCAAATTTAACATAGTAATGCATAAAGTCTAAAGATAAGAATTGTATATTTAGAAACCTAATTCAATTTCCTATCTTTTATCATTTTACACCATATTCAAATTCATTGTGAAAGTACCTTGAATAATCCATCCAAATTAACATATTGTTATTCTTGCATGTTTGCATTGTCACTAACACATCGTGAGAGATCATCATCATTAGCTTGCACTCACCCACCACGAAAGTCATCCTTGTTGGCGGGCAAAGGTATCAGTATTTATGTTCAAAATGAGACTTGCCATCCTACAGTGGAGGCTTCGACAGCTTTGAAACCATCTATTAAAGTTTTTTTTGGTTCTGAGGACAGCCTTTCTGGTTTTACCAATATCGGTAGGAAGGTTTTTAAGCCTAAGACTCATATGCCGATGGTTAGGAGACAATGGAAATCTAACAAGGTTCTCAGGAAGATGGTTCTCGGTGATGAAATTGGCTTGGAGGATACTTGTCATTTGGCTCTGTGCGGTTTAGTGGGTAGATTTACCTATGAAAAAATTCAGAAGGACACGCTTTCAGTCTGGTTGGAAAAGGCATGGAAGCCTTTACTTGGTTATGTTCCTAAGTTATTTCCTGTTACCAAAGGATGGTTGGGATTCCTTTGCAGGTCCCCCAAAGACATGGAACTTATGTTGACACATAGGTGACTTAATGGTGGGAGTAGTCTCATGGTAAAAAGATGGTGTGTGGCTTTTAATCCAGAAACAGACTACTTCTCCATGCGACATTTCGGGGTTTTACTGCCAGGTCTTCCCTGGCAGTTTTGGAATGAGGGAGCCTTACAAGCTATAGGAAACGCACTTGGGGTGTTCCTTTCTATTGATTTGGGTGCTTTGGCTGTGAGCTCAAGGAAGATTGGGTGGGTTTTAGTGGAAATGGACATTACTTAGGGGCTACCAGAAAATTTAGAAATTGAGTGGAGAGGTAGATGCCAGATTCAAATTCTGGACTATTTGGGGGTGCCATTTAGATGTAGCATTTGTCGAAGCACTGCGCATTTACACCGTGACTGTAAAGGTCCAGTGGAGGTAGAGCTTGAACTAGAGGAACCCTACCCGGATTACATGACCAAGGATACCTCAATGGATATTGGTTTCTTCAGAACTGGACCTGGTCTTTCGATGCAGGAGGGAGATAACACTTTCTTGAATCAGTCTTTATTGGGTCACATTATAGCAAGAAAAAGGGTATTATTGATTTTAAACGTTTATGGACCCTGTACAGAGCAAAGGTTATTTTGGAATAAATTATCTGATTCCAAAATTTTATCAAAGAAAAATCTCATTATTGTTGGAGACCTCAATGTGACTCTATCATTAGAAGAAGTTTGGGGAGGTTCCAACCTTTCAGCACACACATCGGGATTTTAGAAGTCCCTCTTTCAAGTGAATCATCTCATTGATTTGGCACCGTACAAATTGGTACCTACTTGGAGAAATGGGTGTTTAGAGGCAGCACTGATTTCCAAGAGACTGGATATATTTCTTATAATAGAGAATATTTTGACAGGTATTGGTCTATACATAACTTGGGTTGAGTACTCATTCATATCGGATCATGCTCCGATAGTGCTTCATCTAGAGTTTCCACCTTTATATAAATCCTTCCCTTTCAAACTCAACCCACATTGGCTCCAGTGCCAGGATTTCGATTTAATGGTCCAGGATCTGTGGAAAAAAACAAAGTATTATGTTGAATTAGACTGTCAAAAAAGACTACTTTGGAAACTTAAAGATTTAAAGGAGCATACCAAACAGTGGAAAAAACAAAGGCTGGAATAATCAAAGACTCGACTCATAGAATTGGAACAGGATATTTCAGTTTTGTTAACTAAAGAAACTGATGATTTGCTAACAAAGGAAAAGGAAATTGAATTAAAGGAAAGTGAAGGGATGGGAAATAATCTTTTAAAAGAAAAAGAGGAGATTTGGCACCAAAGAAATCGTGCCATTTGGATCAAACGCGGGGATCAAAATACAATTTTTTTTCACAATTACACTAATTTTAGGAGAAATAGAAAATTTATTTGGGAGATCATAGATGAGATGGGTCAGAAAAATTTATTAGAGGCTGCAAAGAGTTATTTCAAAAAATTCTTCAATGAATCTAATGAAACTTCCATTACAGATCAAGGAAAGGTGACAGAGTATTTTCCAAATTTGGTGACACAATCAGAAGTGGAGAATTTATTTAAGCTGGTAGGCCTGGAAAAAATAAGGAAGGTTTTAAAGAGTTTCAAGGTTGATAAGAGCCCAGGCCCTGATGGATGGACAGTGGAATATTTTGTCCACTTCTTTGATTTGGTAGGTGAAGATTTATTGAACATGGTAGAAGAGACGAGGATTAAAGGTAAGAT
>ML798907.1:405395-424784 GCA_009831015.1 Picea engelmannii | reverse complement strand
TTCGGGGCAATGAATTTCTGAAACTTTTGACAAAGAAGGGTTTACAGGCTTACCCGATAACCCACTCCGTGTTACTCGGCTCGAGCTCCCTGCTTGGAATTGGAGACCGCATCCCAATCGCCCGAATGGAGGAACTGAGATTTTGGAATCCCGATTCGCTGGAAAAATACGTTTTTGGCAAATATCTTCAGCGATCTCCGGGCTCTCTATGTCGTTTGGAGTTTTGAACTGAACCTGTCAATTAATCATGAATGTTGTTGTTGCTGGGAAGGAATGAAACTCCGTGCGACCATAACTGACCGTTACCACTTGATTTGATTAGCGTAGATTTGGAGATGACGTACTCAGGATCATGCGCCGAAATTTGGAACCTTTCGGTCGAAACCACGAACGATCATCATGTCCTCCAACGTGAGCTTATCAGCGGTTTGAAACTTCCATCATTGCAGCGTTTTGACACATGGCTCGTGCGAAAGCACGAGCTTTCTTTTTGCTCGGTCAAACCCTTTCGGTGGTTGCTTTGCATTTCAAATCGACCATTTTGCTGATGAAACCGAACGTTTTCGGTGGTTAATGAGCACGCCGGGGGCTCGCCCAAACCACCGAAAGTCGCTCTTTTGCACTTTTTGAATAAACCAAGTATCAAGAATTTTATTGAACTATGAAAACAGAAAACTAGTTGAGCATGCGACCAATAGCTTAGGATATCCTCTACAAAGTTCAACCGGAAAGACGGTTTTACTTTGGGAGTTAACATATAGCATAAGGAACTATCAACACCTCATTACTAGTACCGGATCACACCTTGGTACCAGAACACTGCTTAGTGTTGGACCATTGCAAATAGTTGTTGTAGTACCAGACCAACACAAACCTTCTCCTTCAGTATCGGATGAACAGAGGACAAAATTTGTTGCAGTACCGGATCGACGCCAAATTTTCCCAGTACTATAATAGCGCAAGCATTCTCCTTCAGTATCGAATGAGCACAAAGATAAACATTGTTTGTAGTATCGGATCCGCGCAGAGTTTTTACCAATACTAGAATAGCACAGACCTTCTCCCATAGTACCAGATGAGCACAAAACTTCTCCCACAGTATCAAATGAGCACAGACCTTCTCCCATAGTACCGGATGAGCACAATTGTGAATTTGTTGCAGTACTGGATCAACGTAGAGTTATGCCTAGTACCGGATGAACACAATTGTGAATTTGTTTCAGTATAAAATCAGCGAAGATCTATGCCCAGTACCGTATGAACACAGGGGTGAATTTTTTGCAGTACCAGATCAACGTCAAGTTTTACTCAGTACTGGAATAGAACATGCCTTCTCCTTTAGTACCGGATGAGAACAAACCTTCTCCCATAGTACTGGATGAGCAAAAAGTTTTTCCCAGTACCAAAATAGCATAGAGATGTTATCCAATACTGTATCATCACAATATTTTATTCTGGTACTCAAAGAGAATTGGATAAGATACCTGGTGGTGGTGCTCTGTAGACTGGAAATTTGTAGGCTGCACTTTGTAGAAATTGTTGGTGTTTTCTGATGTTATGTAAGAGAACCTGTGATTTGATTCTATTGAAATACCATGTAAGTGAAACAAGTATAAACACTTGATATAGGAACTCTGAACTTGCAGTGAAAGTGTCAGAAAATAAGGCAAAAGACTTCAATGACTGGGCCCCAAGCCTTGTAACAAGAAGGTACTTTGTATCTTGGACAACCTCATGTTGAGATTCAGAATCCTCCTCTTTTTGGAACCAAGATGATCACTGCTTTTGTTGCCACTTCCTTTTTATTTTAAAAATAATAATCCTAACTACTACTTTTCCGTGGATTTTTCTCAAGCCCCAATTAGTTAATGCTTGCCGGTGTTTTCAGTTTTAAGGAGTCTGAAAAACTTAAAGAAAACTCCATCTACTATCCCGTGGTTTTTTCTCGAGCCCGATATTTTCCATTTTTAGGAGTCTGAAAAACATAAAGAAAACTCCATCTACTGTCCTCGTGGATTTTTCTCGAGCCCGGGCCAGTTCCTTCTCGCCGGTTTTTTCAATTTTTAGGAGACTGAAAAACTTAAAGAAAACTCCAAATGATCTACCAGGGCTGGATAAAGGCATAGACCTACACCTAGAAGATGTCATCCTTATTCATTTATCTACATGAGAACACAATCAACTTTGTTTTTTGTTAGTAACATCAAAATTTCTATCTATTGACATGCCTATTTACAGATATGTACAGAGCCAAATTAATTCACACAATCAAACTTACTATGGTGGATTAGAAGGAGGAAAAAAACCCTTGCTTACTAGTTTCATTTCAGAATTCTAAAGAACATGTTTGACAAAATCCTCTTTGGATAGAGGCTTATGATAAACCTTCAATCGATGTCTATTCATGACAAAGGAGGTTTGATTCTCATCAATAGTCTTTATATTAACTGAACCATTGTCATAAACTGTATCAATTTCATAGGGTCCCAACCTACTAGTAGACAATTTACCTTTAAAATTCTTGAACCTACTATCATACAGTAGGGCCCAATCACCTTACTGAAAAGGCTTCTTCTTGATGTACTTTTCATTCCATTTAGTCCTTTGTTCTTGTATAAGGGTGGTCCTTTGAAGAGCATCTTATCTGATATCATCAAGCTCATTCAACTATAATAGCCTCTATTTTTTAGCCTCATCTAGATCCATCCCTAGTTGCATGGCAGTCCTGAAGGTTTTCACTTGAAATTCTATGGGAAGCAACACCTGCTTCCCACATACCAAATCATAAGGTGTATGGCATGTTGTGTTTCTCCAAGCTATCCTATAGGCCCATAAGGCCTCATACAATCTATCAACCCAGTCTTTGTGATGAATTTGAATAGTCTTGGTAAGAATAAATTCTATCACCTTGTTAGTCGATTCCACCTACCCATTTGTTTGAGGGTGATAAGGAGAATATTTTCTATGTTTGATTTTATACTGTTCAGTAAGAGCTTTGACCAAATTGGGGGTGAATTGGGTTCCTTGGTCAGTTAATATTTCTCGAGGCACACCAAAGAGAGTAAATATTTCTTCAAAGATAAAATATACAACATATTGTTCATTAGAATAATACAAAGCTTTAACTTCCACTCGTTTGGTCACATAATCTGTGCAAACCAAGATGTACTTCTTCCTTCAATACATAGGGTTAATAGGTCCTACAAAATCCAAATCCCATTTATCAAAAGGCTCAATTACTACCTGAGCTTGGAGGGGCATCTCATCAACTACAATAGGTTTTCCCATCCTTTGAAAATCATCACAGCTGGCCACATACATATTTACATCCTTGAAAATAGTTGGCCAATAGTAGTCAAACTATAAGATATTGTATGTTGTCCTTTTGTCAGAAAAATGGCCTCCACATGGTCACGACAGGCTTTGAAGATATTCATCATTTCATCCTCCTGGATACACTTTATGATCCTAAATCAGGCCCAGTTTGATATAAACAATCATCATGCCACATGTAATTGGCACTTAGTTGGATGAATCTTTGTTTTTCTCGGGAGGACAGATTATGAGGTAGCTTTCATGCTACAATATAGTTGGCTACATCTGCATACCAAGGAATGTAAGTAGAAATAGAAAATAGATTCTCATCTGGAAAAATGTCACCTACTAGAGTATTATCACCTATATGAATGAGTCTAGACAAGAAATCAACAACTAAATTATCTTTTCCAAGCCTATCAATAATGGTGATATTGAATTCTTGTAGTAATAATAGCCATCTAGTCACTATAGCATTTGTAACAAGTTTTTTCATAAAAAATATGATGGTTGAATGGTTGATATGTACAAAATCTTCATACCCTGTTATGTAGTGTCTAAACTTGTTAATGGCATGTACTACTGATAAGAATTATTTTTCAGTGACAGTGTGTCACACACCCACTACAGTCCTCTTAGATTTTTTGTCTTTTTCTTCAAGGAACAGAATCCTTGAGACTTCTATGGGGCCTAGCGCAGACACTCTCTTTCCTTATCCTCCTCCAAACGACCACAAGCTAGCCTTAGCGCAAGTGCCTTTCACAACTCGCGAGTCGGGAATCAAGACTCTCGACTCCACTTTCTCCAAACACCGATACCTAAGATGCTATACGAGTATGGCTCCCTCCTCACTATCTTCTGCTACATGTAACTATAGGCTAGGCCAAAGACTAGTACCACTCGCAACCTCGCCAGTTGAGGTGTTGAGCTCTCGTCCTCCTCCACGAATCCCCAAGATGCGAGAGGTCAATGTTGTGTGGACTCTGCCAAAATGACGTGCACATGCCACTTGTGAACCCGCTATACTCTGCTCACGAGCTGTGTCATCGTCGCCCATCACACAAGACCTTGGCTCTCATCATTTCGTGGCCTTATCGATCAAGGTGTAGCTTCTTCATCCTGCGAAACCCCGAGCCGCGATAAGTCAATAGCGGGTTGACTCTTTCCCAGTGTGACACGTGTCCACCACCAATTACCCTCTTCCTAGGCTAAATACTAGCACTACTCGCATCTTGTGACTTTTCGAGTTGGAGCGTTGAGCCCTCATGCTCCTCCTTTGCGAGTTCCCAAGATACGATAAGTCAACAATGAGTTGACTCCTTCCCAGGCAACATGTGTCCATCACCTGTTACCCGTTCCCACCTTTCTTTGGGTGCTTGTTGTTACACCACCTGTCGACCATGCAGTGCCCACTTATGGATGGGTCACGTGTTTGCATGAGCCCTCGGCGCTCGACACTTCACGACTTATACAATAAAAAAGAAACTCTCTCAAGTTTCGAACCCCCGATAGGTGATAACCATGAAGGTTTTGATCCAACGGTTCTCCCGTGCCTTAGATCCAATGGTCACGATCACATCGCGATCTCGCAAATCATGAGTTCATGTAGCCATACCCTTGACCACTCCAAGTCATGAGTCAGCGAAATGCTACTCTCCTGCCTATACAAGGGCTAAGATCGATGGTCAATAGGGCTCCGTCAGATCCTTGGATCTAAGGTCTGAGATCCCATCGCTACATGCGAAGGCTGAAAGGGCGAGGTGTTAATTCCTACACTCCTTCTCTAGATCCATCGGTCTCAATAGGTCTGGGGTATTCCTGAAAGGATTCTAACCATTTGTGTACCAAATGATAGGGTATTCTCTCTTTCTATAATTGGGCTCGCTATCCCTTCTCAACTTGAATCACGAAATTCAACTTCTCGGGGCTTCAAAATCCCATGACTCTGAGACCTTAGAGAGCTATCCTTCCTTGCATAAGGTTTCCAGACCCGGATCACATGAACCTTCAGACGGTTCTTGGGAAATTGTCCTGAATCTTAGTCGAGTCTCTGGGTAAAGGTTTGGCACAGTTCCAAGGTTTATGGAGTAATCCCTAGGGAAGAGTACTCTTGATGAGCCTTCCCAGAACATTACGAGAGTTGAGCAAACAAGATGATTCTCAGTGGAGTGAATTCATGCCGCAACCTTAATCCTTTGTATAGAAACCGACTATGGCATGTAAGCATACACAAACATCCATTATTTCTAGTCTAACACACCAGGCAATCATTCTACACAGAAATTCTTATGGGCATATAAACATAAGCATGTATTCATGATATTTAGTTCGAAATACAAGGTATAAAACACTTATCAGATATACCAGGCGTGATGCAACTGCTGAGAGGGGTTTCCACCCAAACGTAGGCTCAGCGACTCCAAACGAATTTATCACTAGCCACCCCCGAGCTAGACCATGATGCTTTGAGGTTCAGTCTCCTACTTCCAGCTCAACATAAATCAAGGACGAAGGTTACTCTCCTTCTCCTGATGTAGAAAAATAATTCAAGATGAAGGTTACTCTCCTTCTCCTATCATTCATAACTCCCTGAGTTTCCAAGGTTTCTCCAGTCTCTTTCGTGATCCCCATCATGTGCACTGCTCTCTCTCCTACCACATTTCCTCTCTTGCCAATTTATGTATGCAAGGTTGCGTATGGTGTGAATTCCACCATCCATGGTCAGGTCTAAGGGCTGTTACAGATGGGCGGTTCACCCCCATCCCCTCACTAACTCTTGAGGAGCCTCCCCACCTACCAATCTGACGAGAAATCCATTCCAGGATCAGAGAGCTCCTTTGGTTTGTGAGCAAGTATAAACTAGTACAGTACTGGCTCGGTGGAAGTTAACGCAACCATTCCAGGTCCCTTCCACCACCTCTCACTAGCCATCGTGGTCTATTTTAGTACATCCCTCTCCCAGAAGTCATGCAACACATATTCATAACATAATTTACATTCATTGACCTTTTATACAAAGGTTCGTCAAGTCAAACATTCACATCTTTGAGTTTGCCATAGTTCTTGGCCAATATAGTTATTTTTACAGACTAGGGGAAACAGGGTGTTACAATTCCTTCCCCCTTAAAGTAACATCATCCTTGATGTTCTATCTATCAATATGATGTGTATGTACCGAAGTAAAAAAAATCGGGTATGCTTGTTTCATGGAATCTTCCATTTCCCACGTAGCCTCATCTGAGCCAAAATGTTTCCACTGCACCTTGACTTGTGCAATGGTTTGGTTCCTGAGTGGGGTTTCCTTTCTGTCTAGTATGCATTGAGGTTTTGGCAGGAATTCTCCCTCTGGTTCCACCTAGATCACAGACCATTCAATTATATGATTAGAATCATGTACATATCTCTTCAATAATGAAACATGGAAAACATTATGTGCTTTTACTGTGGGAGGAAGTGCTAGCCTATAGGCTATAGGTCCCACTCTATCTAGAACTTCAAAGGGTCCACAATACTGAGGTGCCAACTTGGCACAAGCTCCCATCCTCAGGGAAATCTTCCTAGGCCTAACTCTGAGATATACGTGGTCTCTTGTCTTGAATTCTGTCGGACTTCTCTTCCAGTCGGCGTAACTTTTCTATCTGTTCAGAGCGACCTTTAGAGTTTGTTTTATCTGAGTCACTTGTTGTTCCATTTCTTTCAACATGTCGGGTCCAATAGTAAATTTGTTCATGGGATTACTCCAACTGACTGGAGCACTGCACAATCTACCATAGATGACTTTGAAAGGGCTCATCTTCAGGGATTCTTGGTACCCATTGTTGTAGGCAAATTCCACTAGTGGCAGGAAATCTTCCCACTTCTTGTGTTGATGCATTACATGCATTCTTAGCATGTCTTCCAATATTTGGTTCACTCTTTCCATATGTCCATCGGTTTGAGGATGATAGGCAGTGCTAAACAGTAATTTAGTCTCTAGACCAGCCATCAAAGATTTCCAAAAGTTGGAAGTAAATTTCATGTCTTTGTTAGACATGATCTCTTTAGGCATACCATGTAGTCTGAATATATCCTTCATGAATATGTTGGCGATATCTATTGCCTTGCAAGTCAATTTGACGGGGATAAAATGGGTAGACTTGCTCAATTTATCCACCACTACCATGATGGCGTCATTCTGTTTGGTTGATGTTGGTAATCCGGTGATGAAGTCCATGGAAATGGTTTCCCACTTCCATTCTGGGATTGGTAGAGGTTGTAATAATTCTGCTGGGTGTCATTGTTCTACTTTAACATGTTGGCATTCTATGCATTTGGATAAGTACTCAGCTATGTCTTTCTTCAATCTAGACTAATAGAATTGTTTCCTGGTGGCTATGATCATCTTTTGGTATCCGGGATGACCAATATATGGTCTTTTATGTAGTTCTTCCATTATGAACCTCTTCAAGTCATCACATTCTGGAACATACAATCTATTTTTGTAAGTTAGCATACCTCCATCTATCATCTGGTAGCCTTCATACTTTATTCTTTTGGGTTCTTACTCCAGGTACGAGGTCACGGTCTAGAAGAATGTGTTTGTTTCTTGTGCATTCCTGAATATTTCCTTGACATTCGTATCGCAGGTGCTCACCACTGCCAGATGAATTGTATTCATACTTCTGCTAAGGGCATCGACCACCTTATTTTCCTTTCCCTTGATATGTTTGATTTCAAAATAAAACTCACTAAGAAGGGCCACCACCTAGCTTGTCTAGCATTGAGTTTTGGTTGGTCAAATAGATATCGCAATCCACAGTGGTCTGTCATAAGTACAAATTTTCTTCCCAGGAGATAATTCCTCCACATTTTTAAGGCGTGCACTATGGTGGCCAGTTCTAGATCATGGGTCACATAGTTGACTTCGTGCTCATTCAATTTTCAAGATTCATAGAAGACTACACTTCCTCCTTGCATAAGAACTCCTCCGAGCCCTTCCTTGTAGGCATCTGTGCACATAAGGAAGTTAGCTTCGGGATCGACGATCTTCAACACGGGTGCATGGGTCAGTAAATGTTTTAGGGATTGAAATCTTTCTTCACATTCTTGTGTCCACATGAATTTAGCTCCCTTCTTCTAGAGGGCAGTGATTGGACAACCAATCTTGGAGAATCCTTTTATAAATCTCCTATAGTATCCTGCTAAGCTCATAAAGGATCTGATATATGAAACATCCTTTGGGGTAGGCCACTCCATGATAGACCTGGTCTTGTCAGGGTCTACTGCTACTCCTTCTTCAGGTATGACATGGCCCAAGTAATGTATTTGCTTCTGGAAAAAGTCACACTTGCTAAATTTTGCATAGAGCTGGTGTTCTCTTAACACTTGAAGCACAAGTCTAAGATGTTCCTCATGTTTCTCTCTATTCTTGGAGTAAATTAATATATCGTCAATAAAAAACAGTACAAATTTGTCTAGGAATTTGCTGAGCACATTGTTCATCAAGCACATAAAAGTGGAAGGGGCATTGGTTAATCCGAATGATACTACCACAAGCTCATAGTGACCATATCTCGTCCTGAAGGCAGCTTTGTGGATGTCTTCACCCTTGATTCGGAATTTATGGTATCCAGATATCAAGTCAATCTTTGAGAAGATGGAAGCACCTCCCAATTGATCGAACATGTCATCAATCCTGGGTAAGGGGTACTTGTTCTTTATGGTTACCTTGTTTAGTTGTCTATAATATATGCATAGTCAGAGGGTACCATATTTCTTCTTTACAAACAGAACTGGTGCTCCCCATGGAGACATGTTGGGCCAGATATAGCCTTTTTCCATCATTTCTTTTAGTTGTAATTTAAGCTCAACTAGCTTGGGTGTGCTCATCCTGTAGGGTGTCCTAGACACTGGCACCACTCCCGGTGCAAGTTCTATCGAGAAGTCAATGTCATTTCTCGGAGGTAGACCCGATACCTCTTTCGGAAATACATCTCTATATTCTCTTAGTGTGGGGTGGTCTTCGAGGCTTGGTTTGTCATCTTCAACTAATTCCAACACATGTATCGCATAAAGTAGACATCCCTTTCTGCAATACTTTCTCATTTGAAGGGCTGATATTCTTCTCATCGAGACAGGTTTTTGGATCCCTCGAAGGGTTATCCTTCTTCCTTCTTCACCTACACATTCTAAAGTTTTATGGTAACAGTCTAGTTTGGCTTTATATGTGGCTAGCCAGTCCATTCCAATCAACAGGTCATATGATCCTAGGGGTAGTATGTTAAGGGTTTCCTGGGTGGGGAATTCACCCATAGTGAATTAGCAAGTTGGTATGACCTTCGTTGCCTTTCTTTTGGTGCCAGTGGATAACTGTACCAACCATGGCTTGGCATGTTTATGTGGCTATAATTTACACTTATCAACAGACTTAGGAGCTATATAACTCAAATTTGAACCAGGGTCAATCAGAATAGACACTAGATGGTTGGTTATCATACCTTCCATCTCCACCACTGAAGCTTGGTGGTCAGCTTGTTTATTATCCAAGGATGCATAAATTTTCGGTACACTCCTGGCCACATCATTGACAGTGGTAGATTATTGAACATTGTAAATTCTCCGACTGTTCTGTTGTTGGTGTGGGAAGTCCCTCAGTAGATGTTATTCTCCACAACCCCAACATTTCAAGGGTTCTCTCTTTGGGTTATCAATCTTTCCTGGGGTAGATACAGAAGGTTTATTTCCGCTCCAGGAGGGGAAATTTTTCCGGTGTACACTTCAGGTTGGGAAGCTCATCCTTGATTCCTTCTTATAGTTTTTAAATCTTGGGGATTTAAACCCCTTTTTCTGGAATCCCGAACTATTCTTCTGCTTCCAGTTTCCGTGAGGTTCTGTCCGATGCCCCAGCTCTTCGTAACAATATCTTGCCTTTCGAATAGTGTCTTATAAGGTCTTTGGCTCGTCAAACTCAATCATGTTATGATAGTCCCTAGGTAGTCCACTAATGAATCGTTGCACCTTTACCTTCTCTACTTTTATATAGGGTACGTACATCAGCAATTCAAGGAATCTGTTGACATATTCCTCTATGGTGCATTTCCCCAGTTTGAGTTCATAGAATTCTTTAGTCTTTTCGTCGAAATACTTTTCTGACAAATACTTCTTTCTGAAGTATTTCTCAAACCGTTCCCAAGATAGGTCCTCTTCGTGAATCCCTTTTACATTCTTAAGGTCTTCCCACCAAATGGAATCCTTTCCATTCAAGTTGAAAGTGGCTACTTGGGCCTTCAAGTTTTCTGAGAATTCATGGACTCTAAAATACTTCTTTAGTCCAAGCAGCCATGCCTCCACATCCTCCCCCTTATTTATTTCACCGTCGAAAGAGGGTGGTTTGACCTTCTTGAATTCTTCGAGATTGTGACTTTTGGAATGATTTTGCTTCTTCTATTTTCTTCAGGAATAAGAACTAGTTCTGCTACTAGAATATCCCTCTGAGTCGCCAATATCCTTTCCAGTGGAATCGTTCGATGCTTGTCCCTTATCTCTGGGGTGGACCTTTCTTGAGGTGCTCTTCCTAGTGTGTCCACTTAAAATACCATGTTTCCATATCTCAGGTGGACTTCAACTTTTCTTTGTCTATCGTTGTTCCGTGTGGCTAGTGTCAGGTTCATGCTGCAATTGTCTTTGTATGTCGGATAAACTCTGCAGCAAGACTGCATTAAGTTCTGTTTGTTTCTCTTTATCTTTTATCAACCTCTCATTGTCAACCTTGAAGCTCTGTAGTTTGACCATGAGGCTTCTCACAGTCTCAGCTAGATCGGAAGGGGTCTCTACCTCTCTCCTTTCATCAGAATCTTCGTCTCTGTTGTGGGAGCCATCCCCCACTTCATGATGCATCACCATTCTATGCATCTGCAGTTTCCTATGGTTGATCGTCTGCTTGTTCTGCAAGAAAAACAATTATTGTTAGTCAACATTATATTCATTCACAATTAGTGTATAATTCATATTTTTCAAATGTATACACACAATAGGAATTTTCATTCTTAACTTCGGATTTTGCTAAAGGGGGTTAAGATAGAGGGTTACTCCTTTTAAGAGTACTTCAAATGGAGTTTCTGTGCAACTCGTTCATGAGCCCAAGTGTTATAAACCTAAATTGTACCCCACATGCTTACCTGGCATCAGGCCAACTCATATCCCTTCCTTGCCAAATCCATGCTGAATAAACTCTTGAAAATCCTCTTAAATCAAGTGGCACGCGCCCTAACCCTCTACTGCACACGTTGGAATGCTAGCAGGCTCACTACTGCACGCGTTGGAACGCTGGCTGGCCTACTACAACCCACGTTTACCTAACAAAGCACAAAAATAGGAAAGTTGTCGATGGGACAAAAAGCTTTGGGTCAGTTAACTGAAACTCCCAGCCATGCATGGACGAGAGTTCATCCAAAACCCTAGCTCCTTCTAGCCTATAAAAGAAGGGGTAGGGGTACTATTTGAAGGAGGAAAATCATAGCAAAGAAACTCTGCCCAATTGTCGAATCCGTTTGTCCCAACCCTTTAGCCTTTCCTCGAGCCTAAGGAGAATTCAAGCAAAGCAGTTGGAGGACAAAGAAGAGGAGGAGCCTAGGATCAGGATCAAGGAGCGGTGGCCGATCTCTATCATTATTGTAAGTTGATTCATCTTGAGATTAATAAAAGAATACTTTTCCCATCCCAATGCATGACTTATATATGTTTTATTCGATTTATGCTTAATCTCTAACCCTCAAGTAGAAAAATAGCATGCATGCGTAGTGTTTGTCTTGATTGCAGGATTGTCTTTGGAAGGAGCAGCGCAAGCAAACGGACAAAGTGGAATGGAGGATCTAAACCAAATATCAGTAAAAAGGTTAGTAGGTTCTTTCCATGTTTGTATGTGAAAAAAGGGTTTTGAGTTTGGGGTGGTTAGTTAAAAGTCATTTCTTAAAGGTCAAAATCTGCATGTAAGTTTAGCCCTAGCTTACTAGTCCGTAGGGTATTATTTCCGAACAACAGAATTGGCGACTCCACTAGGGAAGATGCTCTTAGGGTTTCTGGATTTAATTGAAGTTTTTGGGTAGTTTAAAAGAATAGATTTTTTATTTCTTTGTTTGTCTTTTTTTTGTTAGGTCAGAACTAGCAAGGAACTTGGTTCTTTATACCAGTTTTTCCTTGACTATTGCTTGACATTTATTATCGGGACACACACAGGTACACGCGGCCTGTAGAAGGCCTGCACGTGTGTAACCCGCACCCTAACCTTCTACAGCCCGTGTTTGAACACTTGTTGTAGAGGTTTCAGTAGCGTGTAGGAATCAGAGAGCTTAAGAGGCAGTCTCCTCTACCCTGTCAGAATTTTACATTCTCAGGGGGCTTTCTGGATCCTGTCTGGGTCTTGCTGGTTCACTGTCTTGTTTCAGTTTGCTTTATTGCGTTTGTTTTCTTTTTGCAATTATTTTTTCTTTTCTTTTGAAGAAGAAGCATCCAAGCCTTTAAGAGACCCTGGTTGTCAGTACCAGAGGTCTTTTCAGGTCTGGGCTGACTGTGTTTTGTTTTGTATTAGCATTTATACAGACCCACGGCCTGTGCAAGTTCTGCCTGTGGGTACCCACACACTATTATAGCTCAGCACGCGTTTGCACGCATGTTGTTTCAGTGACAGTCGTGGGCTTGAATGGTTGCTTTTCAGCCTGGGTGGGGCAGTCATCCCCTCCTGTGGTGAGAAGTGTTCCTCTCATGGGTTTGAGTCTAGGGCTGCACATTCAATAGGTTAGGGCCTCTCATCCTTAGCCTGGTTTTTTTCTTAATTGATTGTTGATAAAAAAGAAAAAGAAAAAAAAGAAAGATTTTGTTTATGGTTTTTAGACAAGCGTAAGAGTCGGTGCTTTCTTGATTGCCATTGTGCATCTTTGCCCTGGTTCTTTGCGATCTGTGCTTTAAGCTAGAATTTTATTTTGTTTTCTTGGTTTTGTGCTTGTCGACATTTTTCCTTTGTTGCTTCATTTAGCACTTAAATAAAATAAAATAAAATAAATTCTCTTTTTCATTTGCTTCTTTGTTTGAAGATTGTGTTGCTGCATCAATAGCTAGGAAGAAGTCTTTTTTTCATAAGTTTTTTCAGTGCATTTAGGAGCATAAGTAGCTCGCAGATTGAGCGAAAATCCTGTATGTTTGCTGCATGAAATCTTCGAAAATTTGAAAAGAAAAAGAAGTCTTTCTTGTTGAAAAGTTGTTGGTTTTTGCATTTTTTGTAAAAGTTTTTGTTTCCAAGCATTTCTTGTTCATTTTGCTTTGAGTCTTTACACATCATCAATTTCACCTTCATACCTGTGACGTAAAAAATCCCATTAAAAGCAACACTAATTAAAATCTATTAGACTTTTTGTTTGTAGGGTTCATACACTAGCTCAGGACTAGGGCCTTGGAATAGGTTGGAGAGTAAACTCTCCAAGGCCACTGAAAACCAAACATTGGAGTCTATGATAGGGAGTGTAGAAGTCTAGTTACGTGGAAGTTATCCGAGACCCCCCTCTAACACAGGGGCTAAACATAAGGTCGCGTAAGGAAAGGTAGCGGAGATAACCCCTCCAAAGCCAGACCGAGCGTAGTGGAGAACACATATCGAGGATTTGTTAAGGGATTCCATCATTTTCATTTGCCACGGGGCTTCGTGGGTCTTGAATACGTTCGAGGTCCTCAGTTGTCTTCCAGACCATTTTCTCTCGATACCCTTGACAGGTTTCAGGCTTGATACCCTGCTCATTGTGGTCTACCCAACTATCGACTGTACTCGCCTGGTGACTGTTCGCGTGTTGGCAAACTAGTTGCCAATCTTTTCTAGGGACATACACAGGTGACTGCGGGGGTATACCGTGGTACCTAGGATAGACATCGGGCCACACTTTGCAGAGTATACCCAGAGGGTTCTTCCGTTTTCGAGTTGTACTTGCACCGGTAAGTTGCTCTAGTGTTGGTTGTTGTAACTATTTTTCAAAATAGTTAGTGTTTGCTTGTCTTATCTCATAGGGGCTTTATTTTAGTGTGTGTTACTATTTGCACGTGTAGAATACCTTAGCGTGTCGTGGATCTTATCACACAGTAGAGGATTCAGAGCTCCGTCGGTCGCCAAGACTTTTGGGCCTGCCACCGGTTATACTGGAGCCACCCCCGCCACCATTGAGGTGGAAGCTAGACCAATAAGGGTCTTTCGAAGCAACCGGGTTACAAACCATTGTGCCCGAACAAATCCCGGAGGAATCAATTGTCATTCTTATTTCGGTTGAAACCCCAACCACTGATACTTGGTCGCAAGTTATTGTGCCAATTCAATTTTATGAACGCCTGTCAGTGCCTCACACAACTATGGCAACAAACGTTGTTACTTCCTCTGGGAATTCTTCCATTCCCATCACTGTTGCTACCACAGGAGAAGCATCTCCTAAATTTCCTTTGTCGTCAGTCCGAGCCGCTACAGTCTCGGTCACAACTATGTTTCACAGTGGACCGACCCCATCTATCGCGGCGGCCACACCTCCTTTCACACCTAGTGCGACAGGCCCTCCGTTTTCATACGGTATGCCTAGTTCAGGTACAAGTCCTGCACTCACTTACTCCACTTTATAGACTTTGGGTCTGGGGGCAGGGAGCTCCAACGCTCCTCTGCAAGGTCAACTTGGGGGCATTCCTGTCCCATTTAATGCTTTTCCTTCCACTGGAGGTCATATCTCTCCTTCGTCCCCTTCGCTTGGTGGTCTGCATCAGCAGTCCGTCGGGCAACTTGCACACACGAGTTCACTTGGAGCCGGGAGTCAAGGAACACCTGTGCAAACTCTGTCGGTAGGTTCGTCACCGTTTGTTTGGAATGGGACATTTGGTAATAACACTTTCGCATCCACTGCTTTCCCATCTAGGGGAACACCCATTTTTGGACAGTCTACTCCGACACAGGGTACTATTCCTGCGCCGGGGGCACATATACCAGGACCTTGGAACTCAGGACAAGGATCCGTTCCATCCTATGGAATGTCATTCTGGGGTAATTCTTTCCATAGTCAATGGAACCCTGGACAGACTTCTATGCCTCTTCCATCAGGACCGGCATGGAGTAATCCGTCCCAAAGTCCTTCAAACACAATGAATGCCCAACATCCTATGTCCTTTATGGGGAATCAGCCAATGATGTCTCCACAGATGCAAAATCCTTACGCTGGTCAGGGCCATGGTTTCTACCAGAATCCGAGCCAGCAACCAAACTTTTCCTGGCAACCTGGTGCCAGTCCAACTCCAGGACCCTTTTTCCCAGGCTATCAGCAGCAACCTAAACTACTATTCTTGGCAACGTTACACTTGCCAGATTTGACACAATTGTTAAATGATCCTATTTTTCATGATCCACGTTGGCCTCCTATGCCAACGAAGTTGCCTTCGGACATTCCAAAGTTCGAGGCCAAGCCTAACGAAGATCCAGGTGATCACGTGACTACTTTCCATCTTTGGTGTTCATCTAACTCAATGAAAGATGACTCCGTCCAGTTGTGATTGTTTCAACGCACTCTCATCGGGAGCGCTGTGAAATGGTACATCGAGCTTGATCGCTCACAATATTCTTCTTTTGGCGAACTGGCGATGGCCTTCCTTAACCATTTCTAGTTACCTGTGAGATACGACGTTGGCACAGAGCTGCTAGCCAATTTCAAATAGACGACAACAGACCATATCTCTGATCATATCCGAGAATGGAGACGTCGAAAGAGTCTAATCAAGGTACCCATCCCACTAGCATTCCTTCTTGAGTGGTTCCTTAAGTCTTTAGTTCCGCAGTTATCCAAAGACATCGCGACTTCAGGGGTTTTCTCCGAAGAAGATGCCATCATGAGGGCTCAACAGTTTGAGCTTATCTATTCTCAGTCTGGTTTACTGTACAACATCCTGCCGGATGCACCACGATCGATACTGGATAAAACTAGACAGAGAGTCGGACCACATGTCGATGGTATCGTTGGTTCAGCACAAACCAAGCCCGCTGAGCAATTGAAAAAACAATTGCAACAGTTATCTATACAACACTCAACGGCCAGCCAGACTATTGCTTTGGCTATTCCTCCTACCCAAATGTCGGAAGTACATTCCGTGTAGACAACTAACCCAAAGGCCACCCAGCAGCCTGAAGGGAAGAAAAAACAACGAAAGAAGGGTAAGGGGGATAAAAAACCCACTGATAATGCTGGCAAGGGCACTACAAAAAAGAGGAAGGCAAGGTATTCGTGCAACTTATGTGCAGAAGACCACCCGACCCATCTATGTCCTCGACTTGCGGAGGCCCAGAAGTTTGTCACACAGCAACAACAAGCCGTGTTGACTAATCCCTTTCAGCATGGGAAAAATTTAACTCAAGCCTCTACAAGTGTCAAAGGGCGCAGCCAAGAAACCTTCCCTCCCCCAAATAATTCCTCTTCCACGAACGTATATATGGTTAGGGGTGATGCTTTAATAACGACTAGAGCGCACGACTATAGTAAACCAAGCGCCTCTGAGAAGGGCAAAGAATCCAAACTCCCATCTCTTCCTCTACAGATTGAGAAGACATTGGGAGAAATGATGACACACATTCCAAAAGGTGCGTTTAAGAAAGCTTCTCACAATCCAAATGTAAGGGCCGCCCAGAACTACTCTGTGGTGGAAGATTTATCCCAAACCCCTTGTGCTATGTCCACTTTGGAGGTCCTCCAAAGTTTCCCTGCTTAGAGAAAATCCTTGTTGGCTTCTTTAGGCTCTACTGAGACTTGTAACCCGGGTACCATCATGTTATATACGATTGACTTGAAACCTCGTCTGCCTTACCATGTCGCATTTCAGATAGTAGTGGCTCATCCCACGAAAACTTTTACACAAAATATTTTTCGCACGGTGGTCGACGAGGGCGCTTCGACTTGCGTTATGTCGTTAGAATGCTGGAAAGCCATTGGTCAGCCCGAGTTGTCTCCATCACCTACTCTCCTTACTGCGTTCGATGGTCGTTCTTTCCAACCACATGGAATCATTCTTTCTTTCCCTGTGCAGTTAGGAGGGAAGACCGTGTGCGTTGAAGTAGAGGTAGTCGATGCCCCCCTCGACTATAACCTCTTGTTAGGTCGGAGTTGGACTTATGCTATGAAAGCTGTGGTTGCTACAGTTTTCCGAGTCTTATTGTTTCCACATGAAGGCCGGATAGTGACCATTGATCAATTTTCCTTCTCTAGACCTGACCCATCCTTGGGGGCATCCATGGTTCCCATGATAGATAATCCTCAAGCCGGTGTCGTTAACATAGGATTTGGTTTGTGCCCATCTTTGATGGGTACTTTCGATTACCCACCTCCTTATGGCGATGTCCAATTTATATCGAATCACCACAAGGCTGAGATTTTTCATGTCTCGTCGTTCCGCACGACTTACTTTGAGGATTCGTGGATTCTTCCTTCCCCATCAGCCACGATGGATGAGACAGGGCACTCCGGCATGTCCATGCCCTTGTCAGCTGCTGAAGTAGCGTACTCTTTAGTCCAGCAAGCTTCATCTACTCCTGATCCGACTCCCGCACAAGAGTTGGATCCACTTCCAGAGCCTATCTAGGCTCAGGATTCTCTTGCTACCACCGATTCGTTAGACTTAGTCTTTCCTTCTGACGAAGTAGTAATCGAAGCAATGACTAGTCCAGACAAACCTTGGGACGATCTTCATCACAGATCATATTTCCTCCCAGAGTTACACCGAATCGATGCAGGAGAATTCACTATCACCATGACGAGAGATCAACTGTGTCCTATTAACCTCTTAGCTACACAAGAAAATTTATGCTGAGGGGAATATGGTGACTATTGCTGAAACTATACCTATTAACATCTCCCGAAACCCTGGTGTCATGGAGAATGTCTTCGTCGGAGTGGATTGCTCCCCCAAAGAGATTCATATTTACACGGATCTTTTCAAAGAATTCTGCGACGTTTTTTCCTGGTCTTACGAAGAGATACCTGACATCGACCCACAAAGTGTCGATCATGGGCTACCTTTGTTGTTTTTCAAGCTCGCTTTGAGACCCAAAAGAAACATTCGGCGAGACTGTATTTATGCTTTTCGATCTAGTCCGGATTAACTGAGAAAAGTAACCATTATGGAGTCTTCTTTAAGCCCTTTTCAGACTCCTTAAAGATGAAAAGATTGTCGAGTGACCTTGTTTCTTCACACTCGTTAAACTGGTCCAGAAGAACATTCCTTAAATGGGTCTTCTTTTAAGCCCTTTTCAGACCCTCTAAACATGAAAAGATTGCCGAGTGATCTTGTGGCCTTTCACGCTCGTTAAACTGAAATTTGAAGTCACATCTGTTCGGTGGTAGTTTACCCCTTTTTTGGTATGGACGGTCAACTGTACGAACAAAGGAATACTCTATTGAATTCCCATTCTTTAGAAGAGTATCCTCAGGTATAATTTTATTCCTTTTTCGGGCCTAAGGGACTAAATTTACAAAAAAGAAACCCCCCGGAGTCCATAGTTAAGCTCTTTTCAGACTCCCTAAAATTGAAAAGATCGCCGAGTGACCTTATTCTTTCACACTCGTTAAAATGGTCCAGAAGAACATTCCTGATGGATTCCATAGTTAAGATTTTTTCAGACTCCTTAAAATTGAAAAAATAGTCGAGTGATCTTGTCCTTTTCACACTTGTTAAAATGGTTTTGAATTGACGTCTAATTGGTGCTAGTTTATCTCTTTTTCGAACCGACTAGACTATTGATGAAAAAGGTACCCCCATGGAGTTTCCTTTTATGCTTTTTCAGACTCTCTAAATATGAAAAATCACCGAGCTTCCCTTCTTTGGGCTCGTTAAACTTACATCGAAGGACATTACCATTGTGTGTTCTATCAACCGCATTTGCATCCTTTACCCTTCAGCATAGTAACAGTTTGCCTTTGTGTCTTAACACCTTTGGCCACTGGAGGATTTTTCCCGAGTATCATTTCCTTAGAACATCAGTCTTGTCCTTGTGCCTTGAACTTGTATGTTTGCTGTACTCGTTCCTCCATTGTAACGTAATAT
>ML798907.1:392987-405086 GCA_009831015.1 Picea engelmannii | reverse complement strand
CCTGAACGTCCAATCAAGTCTTTGTTCGAAATCACTGAAGCCTTCAGTCCGATCATCAAGATTATCAAGTCCATAACCGACGAGCCATCGAAGACCTCTGGGTAGTGCAGTCGTACATTCATATTACACTCCTACCCGAGTTTTAGAATATTTTGAAGTTGTTGCTCGAGCTCTGAAGTACAACCATCGGGCCAAATCAGCTTCTAGGATATGGATACTTTATATGTATATCTTTCTGATTTCGAGATGTAGCTCTGCTGTGTATTATTCGCGGCTACTCTTCATAGTTATTTGACATGGATCTACAGTGTATTTGATTGGTAGCCATGGTTCTTTTTTATTCCGAGCATGGGTATGCCCGCCTCGGTGAGACATTTGATATTTTTTGTAGACGGCACCTCCTGATTCCTGATTCCTGGGCTCACTCATTCAGCATATCAGTACATATTGGTAAAGAATTGGTAATGTATTTCGGACATCAGATGCTCTTCTGACCTCACACATTAGGGGACATCTGTTATAACCCTAAATTACACCACACATGCTTACCTGGCATCAGGCCAACTCATATCCCTTCCTTTCCAAAGCCATGCTGAATAAACTCTTGAAAATCCTCTTAAATCAAGTGGCACATGCCCTAACCCTCTACTACATGCATTGGAATGCTGGCAGGCCCACTACTGCACACGTTGGAATGCTGGTTGGCCTACTACAGCCTGTGTTTACCTAACAAAGCACAAAAACAGGAAAGTTGTCGATGGGACAAAAATCTTTGGGTCAGTTAACTGAAACTCCCAGCCATGCATGGCCGAGAGTTCGTCCAAAACCCTAGCTCCTTCTAGCCTATAAAAGAAGGGGTAGGGGTACTATTTGAAGGAGGAAAATCATAGCAAAGAAACTCTGCCCAATTGTCGAATCCATTTGTCCCAACCCTTTAGCCTTTCCTCGAGCCTAAGGAGAATTCAAGCAAAGCAGTTGGAGGACAAAGAAGAGGAGGATCCCAGGATTAGGATAAGGGAGCGGTGGCCAATCTCTATCATTATTGTAAGTTGATTCATCTTGAGATTAATAAAAGAATACTTTTCCCGTCCCAATGCGTGACTTATATATGTTTTATTCGATTTATTCTTAATCTCTAACCCTCAAGTCGAAAAATAGCATGCATGCGTAGTGTTTGTCTTGATTGCAGGATTGTCTTTGGAAGGAGCAGCGCAAGCAAACGGACAAAGCGCAACAGAGGATCTACACCAAACATCAGTAAAAAGGTTAGTAGGTTCTTTACATGTTTGTATGTGAAAAAAGGGTTTTGAGTTTGGGGTGGTTAGTTAAAAGTCATTTCTTAAAGGTCAAAATCTACATGTAGGTTTATCCCTAGCTTACTAGTCTATAGGGTATTATTTCCCAACAACACCAAGCAGGACAAGTGTTTTAACCATGCTCTGATACCAATTTGTCACACACTCACTATAGTCCTCTTAGATTTTTCATCTTTTTCTTTGAGGAAAAGAATCCTAGAGACTTCTATGGGGCCTAGCGTAGACCCTCTCTTTCCTTATCTTCCTCCAAACGACCATAAGCTAGCCTTAGCACAAGTGCCTTTCACAACTCATGAGTTGGGAATCAAGACTCTTGACTCGCCTTTCTCCAAACACCAATACCCGAGATGCTATACGAGTATGGCTCCCTCCTCACTAGCAGCTGCTACATGTAACCATAGGCTAGGACAAACACTAGCACCACTCGCAACCTCACCAGTTGAGGTGTTGAGCTCTCGTGCTCCTCCTTCGTGAATCACCGAGACATGAGAGGTCAATGTTGCGTGGATTCTGCCAAAACGACACGCACACGCCACTTTTCAACCCTGCTATACTCTGCTCACAAGTTGTGTTGTCGCCGCTCGTTGCACGAGATCTCGGCTCTCAACATTTCACGGCCTTAGTGATCAAGGTGAAAATTCTTCATCCTGTGAAACCCTGAGCCTCGATAAGTCAACAGTGGGTTGACTCTTTCCCAGTGTGACACGTGTCCACCACCGGTTACCTGCTTCCTAGGCTAAATACTAGTGCTACTCACATCTCGCGACTTTGCGAGTTGGAGTGTTGAGCCCTCATGCTCCTCCTTCGAGAGTTCCCAAGATACGATAAGTCAAAAATGGGTTGACTCCTTCCCAGGTGACATGTGTCCATCACCTGTCACTCATTCCCACCTTTCTCTGGGCACTTTTTGTTACACCACCTGTCAACCACATGGTCCCCACTTATGGACGGGTCACATTTTTGCACGAGCCCTCAGCGCTTGGCACTTCGTGACTTCTACAATTGAAAAGAAACTCTCTCAAGTTATGAACACCCAATAGGCGATAACCATGAAGGTTCTGATCCAACAGTTCTCCCATGCCTTGGATCCAACGGTCACAATCACATCGCGATCTCGCGAATCGTGAGTTCACGCAGCCCTACCCTTGACCACTCCAAGTCATGAGTCAGCGAAATGCTACTCTCCTGCCTATACAAGGGCTAAGATCAATGCTCAATAGGGCTCCGCCAGATCCTTGGATCTGCGCTCCGGGATCCCATCGCTACATGCGAAGGCTAAAAGGGTTGAGGTGTTAACGCCTGTGCTCCTTCTCTAGATCCATCGGTCTCGATAGATCTGGGGTATTCCTGAAAGGATTCTGACCATTCATCTACCAAATGATAGGGTATTCTCTCTTTCTTTAATTGGGCTTGCTATCCCTTTTGAGCTTGAATCACAAAATTCAACTTCTTGGAGCTTCAAACTCCCACGACTCCGAGACCTTAGAGAGCTATCCTTCCTTGCATAAGGTTTCCAGACCTAGATCGCATGAACCTTCAGGTGGTTCTTGGGAAATCATCCTGAATCTTAGTCGAGTCTATGGGTAAAGGTTTGGCACAGTTCCAAGGTTTATGGAGTAATCCCCGGGGAAGAGTATTGTTGATGAGCCTTCCCAAAACATTACAAGAGTTAAGCAAACAAGACGATTCTTAGTGGAGCAAATTCATGCCTCAACCTTAATCCTTTGTACAGAAACTGACTATGGCATGTAAGAATACACAGGCATCCATTATTTCCAGTCTAACACACTAGGCAATCATTCTACATAGAAATTCTTATGGGCATATAAACATAAGTGTGTATTCATGATATTCAGTTCGAAATACAAGGTATAAAACACTTATCAGATCTACTAGGCATGATGCAACTGCTGAGAGGGATGCTCATTTCCACCCAATCGTAGGCTCAGTGACTCCAAACAAATTTACCACTAGCTACCCCCGAGCTAGACCACGATGCTTTGAGGTTCAGTCTCCTACTTCCATCTCAATAGAAATCAAGGATGAAGGTTACTCTCCTTCTCCTAATGTAGGAAAGTAATCCAAGATGAAGGTTACTCTCCTTCTCCTGATGCAGGAAAATAATCCAAGACGAAGGTTACTCTCCTTCTCCTGGTATTAAGAACTCCCTGCATTTCCAGGGTTTCTCCAGTCTCTTTCGCGATCCCCATAGCGCACACTGCTCTCTCTCCTACCACATTTCCTCTCTTGCCAGTTTCTGTCTGCAAGGTTGTGTGTGGCACGAATTCCACCGTCCGTGGTCAGGTCTAAGGGCTGTTACAGATGGGTAGTTCACCCCCATCCCCTCATTAACTCTTGAGGAGCCTCCCCACCTACCAATCTGACGAAAAATCCATTCCAAGATCAGAGATATTATTTGGTTTGTGAGAAAGTATAAACCAATACAGTACTGGATTGGTGGAAGTTAACGCAACCATTCCAGGTCCCTTCCACCACCTCTCACTAGCCATCGTGGTCTCTTTTAGCACATCCCTCTCCCAGCAGTCATGCCACACATATTCATAACATAATTTACATTCATCAACCTTTTATACAAAGGTCCGTCAAGTCAAACATTCACATCTTTGAGTTTTTCATAGTTCTTGGCCAATATAGTTACTTTTACAAACTGAGGGAAACAGGGTGTTACACAGTGTAATTTACTTCAGTAGGTGAAAGATTCTTGCTGACAAAGTATATAGCATATGGAATATGGTCTTCCCTTTGTCCTAAAATATCCCCTAAAGTTGTATATGAGGCATCCATGTAGATGTGAAAAGGAAGAGACTAGTTTGGTCTTCTCAAAACAGGGGCACTTGAAAGCTTTGTTTTTAAAATTTCAAAATAAATTTGACATTGTTCATTCCAACAAAATTCAGCCTCGTTTTCTAATAGTTTGAATAGTGGAGAAGCTAGGTTTGTAAAATTATGAATGAACCTCCTATAGTAACCATCATGCCCTAAAAAGCTTATGACTTATTTTTATGAGCTAGGGATTTTGATTTGAGAAATGATGTCAATCTTGGCAGGGTCTACCCTTATTCCAATACCAGAGATGTGATGACCTAAAACAATTCCTTTAGTGAGAATCATTCTAGATTTTTCATGACTGAGGGAAAGGTTGGTTTATTTACACCTAATCAATACTTTCTCCAAATTGTCCAATGCCTCTTGGAAATCATCCCCATATACAGTGAATTCATCCATGTAGACTTCTACACTGTCATGGGTCGAATCAGATAAAATGGCCAAGACAACCCTTTGAAAGTTAGCAGGGGCATTACACAAACCAAAAGGAAGAACCCTATAGGCATAGGTACCCCATGGGAAAGTAAATGTGGTTTTTTCCTGATCTTCTAGTGAAATTTGGATCTGATTGTAACCACTAAACCCATCCAAGAAAGAAAAATACCTCTTCCCAAACAAAGTTTCCAAGACCTGGTCTATGAAAGGAAAAGGAAAGTAATCCCTATAGGTATCCTTTTTCAATTCTCGAAAGTCAACACAAATCTTCCATTTACCATTTTTCTTAGGAACAATAATTAATGGGGATACCCACTTGCTATCTGATATAGGGTAAACGAAATTGGCATGCAGGAGTTTATGGTGTTCTTCTTTCACTATGTCTTTTAAGGCTGGATTCATTCTTCTTTGGGGTTTCTTAACAGGTATGATTTGGTCATTAGTGTAAATATGATGCATATAAGTGTCTGGGTGGATCCCTTTCATGTTAGATTAATACCATGAAAAAGCACCAGATTTCCCTTGAATCATTTGAATCAATTTTTGTTGTTGGTCTGTTTCTAAACTAGCATTGATATACAAAGATTTTCCAAGGTTGATTTCAACATCCTGGACAACTAATTATTTCCCTTCATCTACTTGTGAAATGATGGATACTATAAAGGTGGAGGGTTTCCATATTTCCTGGAATTTGGAGTTGAAGATATGTGTGTATTCAGGAAAAGATTGAGGGTATTCAATGCATTTTGTATCAGCCAAAAATAGGCTTAAGATTTGTTCTATATTTTTCTCTTAAACTTATTTTACTTGTTTGAGTGTTAAAAAGGGCTGAGTACAGTCCTCCTCCAAATAGGGATTCTCCAACCAGAGAGGAACTTCAGTGGCTGGTTGGTCTAGAGGAAAGAGAATGCATTTTTTACTTTGGGTGACATTGGAAATTGTCATCTATCCAGACCGACAACTAATAAATGCATCATCACTGGCCAACTAAGGTCAGCCAAGAACTACTAGATTTCCTAGTTTGGAGGATTTGGGATGAATCACTAAGAAATCCACAAGGTATTCCCAAAAGGCCAAAGTAACTGTTATATCATCTAGAATTCATGTTGGGTTGATGACTGATTTGTTTGCTAATTCCAACAAATTTTGTGTTGGTCTTAGCTGATTTAGTTGTAGCATTTTCATGGTGTCAACCGACATAACATTTATTTCTTCTTCTATATCAATAAGTGTGTTTGGTAAAGAAACATCGTTAATCTTTATGGTCACCACTGTATTTCTTGTATCATTGTATTTGGATGGCATTTCTGATAATTGTCCAACCACCTGTATAACAGAAGGCTCCTTCCTCTTCCTCCCTGGATTTTTAATGCAAATATCCCTTACAATCTTAGCATAGCTATTTATTTCCTTGATGGTCTGAAGTAGGGGGATATTCACAGATATGTTTCTAAGTTCCATCTCTATATTATTCCCTAGAGGTACCTCATATTTTTTCACAAGTAACCTTTCTGGATAAGGAGGAGGATTAGTTTTCTGAGGTATTTCTGTTGGGTGAGAAGTGTGAGGAGGAATTTCATGTTGTACATGTGTGCTTCTTTCTTCATCTGATTGGTTATCCATTTGTTCTTCTCCATGAACTGCTTGATTATCTATTTGTTCTTCTTCTTGAACTACTTGATTATATACTTGTTCTTCTTCTTGAATAACCAAAGTAGGATTTGGTTTATTCAGAACCTTCCCTGATCTTAATTCAATTCCATTAAATGAAGCAGGAGTTATCACATAAGTGGGGAAGGTTTGTACTTCAATATTTTGTACAGGTTGTGTAGGTCTATTATTCGGATTAGGAATGGGTTGTGCAGGAATAGGGGTAGGTCAAGGAGGGTTTTGGATAGGTTCAACTTTCATTTGTTGTTGCAGATTTGGGTTCATAGGTAGTGAAATTTGTTGTTGCAGCTGTGGAGGTGGAGGAAGAGCAGGGGGATTAAATCCTGGTAGCAACTGAGAAATATTGGAAGGGTATTGTGGGTAGGTAGGAAAGGTTTTTCAATGAAAGGTAACATTCCCATATGCAGGCCCCCTCCATCCTTGTTACCAAGGCTAGATTTGTGGTTGTTGAGGTGACAATTTAGGATAAGACATTGGAGGTACCCATTGTTGTTGTGAATATTGTGTGGTATGATCTACAAACATACTAGTATTTTGCTGTCTCCCTGCCCTCTTGAGGAGATATGATGTTTCCTGAGGTTCTCCCCTTCCCTTGAAAATGGATTTTAGTCTAGGTAAAGAGGGGAACTCATTGGTAGGGTGATCTTATGTACAAAGGCCAAATATTTCGATGAAATTAATGGGACATTCTTTTTCAGGATGCTTTTTCCTACACCGAGGACAAAAAGTTGCCAAAGTAACATTTTATTCTTCTTGTTTTCTTTTAATTTTAATGGTATCAAGTTGAGAGATGATGGTGTTTAGGATATCTGTTTTGAAGTTCTCTAGTAGATTCCCCAATTCTATCCTAGTAACACCTCCTAGTGTGGGTTTAGTAATTATGTTTATAGGATCCCTTACACTTTTTCCTATTTTGGCTTGATTGTGGGAGTATCTTTTACAACACTCTGTAATGTCTACAAATGGATTTTGGTACAGATCTCCAGAACTCATGAGGTTTAGTACTTCAATGAATTCATCCCTCACACATTTTAGGAAGATGGTCCTAACTGTGGTTATGTCTAAGGAAAATTTATTTGCCTTTTGGTAGTTGTATAGGAACCTTTCTAGGTAATCTTCCAAACTTTCTTCCTCAGATTTATACATTTTAAATATGTCATTCCTAGCATCCCTAGGTCTGAAGTAATCTTGATATTTATGGAGGAAAGTCTCCTTCATACCATCCCAAGATAAGATAGTGTGTTCTCCTAGGCTCATAAACCACCTTAATGCTGAGTCTTTTAGTGTGGATGGAAAGAGTTTTAGTTTTTGTGCATTATCAGTGTAATTATAACTCCTACATAGTATATAAAATTCAAACAAAAATAAATTAGGATCTTTTGTTGACATACCATGGAAGTGAGGCAGTGAGGACAATGGAATATTCTTCATAGCAATGTCTCTGACGATTTCTAATATTGGGAATCCAAATGTCTCTGTTTTGTTGTTTGCATTTCCCTCTTCATCTGTCATGTGTCCAAATAACACTTTGTAGAGTGATGGTGATGTCTCCCCACTAAGTGATGGTTCAGCCACTGGGTTTCTTGGTATATTGAATTGTTCCAATACCTTGTGTGTTGCCCCAATGGTATATGCATCTTCTTCTATCACTACCTCTGTCTCTTTTCCAACTCCTCCTTCTGATGGGGTATCTAGTGCTTCCCCGCTTGGTTGTTGTATTATGCTTTCAATCTAAACAATGGATTTGGATTTAGTGCCTTTGGATGTTGTTTCAATTGTTTCCTTTGAACTTTCTCCTCTGAGAATTGTTTCTACATGAATTTTAGCTATATTAGTGGGGAGGGGGGGGGGGGTNTTTCTTGTTGTTTGTTTTTCTATTTTTTTTGAAATTTTGGAAGAAATAAATCTACATTTATTATCCCTATACCTACTAATAAAAAATAAGAAACTCTAATACTAATGAAACACAAAATTTTAACTACCAAAGGTAAGAGGACAACCTGACTTTGGAGAAACCCCACCAAAGTGGATGTGCAGGTTCTTACCTCTTGTCTTACCATCTTCTCTCGGCCCTCATATTGTCCTTAAATCCAATCCAAACTCATCAAACCAATCAAACTCAAAATGCTACCTATTACCATTTACAGCTCCCCGACAACGGCGCCAAAATAATGGTGTATGTATATGCTTAGTATATTGCACTCATTTATATGTCAATCCAGGATTCATAATCAAAAGCATTGTTACCCTATATGTGATGAAAACAAGTAACCTATCTATGTTTGTTGTATCTAGCTCAATCAAGAAATAATTAATAACATAACACTCTGTTTTAGAATATCTGAATGCTTCACACAACTTCAAACTGAGAAGATAAAACTAATGAAAAAACTCTCAAAAAAGCACTCAATTGAAAATGTTCTTTCTTAGATGACAAGTCGGTTCATTATAGGCTCATGAAATGGAGAGATGAACTTAGATCTTGCTTCTTGTAGCATTTGAAATAACAATCAACAATTCACTTTATTCACTCTTAGAAAGAAATAAATCATAACTCTATCAATTCCAATCGAACCTTCTTTAATAAAGGAAATAATCAATATGATTGAGAGACTTCATTATATGGAGCATGAAGGTGAGAGATGAAGTCTTATGGTTCCCGTGACTACTAAGAACAACACAATCATAAATTCAAAACAATAACATTTACTTACTTAACGATCCCACACACCTATTAATTAAATATCGATCTGTAGAAATGGAAATGGAATTATCTACTCTGCTCATTGTATAACCATTTACTCACACTCATTCAAAATCAAATAAATCTGTACTGAACTTAGAAACGTTTATGCATTTAAAATCATTTAAAACACACAACTATTAAGTGTTCACACTCACACAATTGACTTACAACACACAAAGATATGTACAGGGAGTTTTACTGTGGTTGGGGTGGTGGGCCCTTGCCGAACCAACAAGGTACCTCTAAAGAAATCACAGACTAAAGCATTTTACTCATTCCCATGAATTACACAAAATATCATTTGTATTCCTTCAATTGATCGATTGAATCGGTAGTTCAACATTCCATTCAACATAACAATGTGTATCATCCTCTACTTACTACTTACTTCCTATCATCTACATAACCTCTGTTTTAAAGAAGGTGAGCCATTATAACCAAGATCTGAAGATAATTATCAAATGTTTTCAAAATGTTACAATTGGTAATTCATATCGTATCTCAAGGGATGTACTTCATCCTCATGACACAAAGTGCATGAGTGAAGAAGTGTATCGTGATTTCCAAAACTACCTCAGGATAATTCCATCTAGCTAACTTCTTGGAATCACTACTAGCATACTTGTTCAACACGTGAATCCTGTAGACATGGGTTTAGTACTTGACTAGCATAGTCATAAATCTGGGTATCGGACCAGTACAATGGTGGTACCAGAATAGGCATGGGCTAGTACCGAAATAGGCATTGAGCTAGTATCGGAAGAGACGTTGAGCTGGTACCAGAAGAGGCATTGAGATGGTATTGGAAAAGATGCATAGTAGTGGTACCGGAGGAGACACTGAGCTGGTACTGGAAGAGGCGTTGAGCTGGTACCGGAAGAGGCACTGAACTACTACTGGATCACTGTAGAGTACCAGATCAAGAGAAGTATTGGTACCGGATCAGGGAAAGTATCAAATGAGGTGGAGGAACGAATCAAGCGGTTGTTTTAGTACCAGACCAATGGTAGTACCAGATGGAGATGCTTAATTAAGAGTCAAATTAATTAGGAGCATAAATAATTAACCATTTAATACAATTTAATCAAACAAATCAAACAAATCATGTTTTAACATAGGTTACCTCTCTATGCACATGGACAAGCTCACAAAGTAGGTTTGTTGAGGAAATGGCCAATCATATACACATATCATAGATAAAATAGACTCATATAAAGGATAATATAGGATGATAAAAGCGTCAAAATGGAGACTCAACAGTGAGTAACAATACAAGAGTTTTGAGCATGAATAACTCACCCCTATGTAATGAATTCTCTTATTATAATAAATCTCCATTGGTTCTAGATTCCTATTATGTTCCATGTGTATGATCCAATTTAATTATATGTAAAATCAATTGTCATGTCAAAAGGGAAAATGGTTTCAAAATCGAATTACTTGATACAAATAGAGATGGATTGTTGGCTAGTTGCATCATAATCCCACTCAATAATTTTACAATTAATTGATATCTTTCATATTTCTGGAATCAATGGTTGCTTGGGACAACATGTATGCCTTGTACAAGGAATTTTGGCCTCCAATCACCCTTATTTGGCCTCTAATATGTTGCCAACACATATTCTCATTCCCCCCCTTGCATTCTATGCAAGATAATTTGAGTACAAGAGTGACCCCATGAAAATGTAAGTTTTTCAATCTGGGCATTGAGTGTTTTGGCACTATAGACCAACGTTCCCTCTAAGATTATGCAAATCGACCACTCACTGTCTTATTATGCATGCCAAAGGTCATTAAAAAAAGAGCCAACAATAAAATCCTTCTAAATGGGGATGTTTGGGTCGACTTAGTAGTTGACCCTTCAATCCGAGGGAGAATGGGTGTGATCACAACCTCTAGCACATGCCCCCCATCTGAGACACTCTAGATTTACCTATAGTCAACGACTTGAGGAGGTTGTGCATTTCATTTCCTATAGAAATCAACCCACACTTGAAAATTCTCAGGTTCCAAAGGATTTAGTAATTACATCTGCCATTTAGTTTCCATAGAAATTGGTATGCAACATGTGGGATTATCTTATGGTTTTATTACTGGGATATTGTGAGGAAGCTTCACTTTTGGAGGTTGGTCAATTCTACGTAGTGTTTTCGTGAACCTCAGAGTTGATGTTTGTGATTTGCATCTGGTATTATTTCAGGGTATTGGAGACAAAGATTTGTTCTGACAAATATTGAATCCTATTTTGATTGGACAAGCTCACAATACAGAGCTCACATCCATACCAGTTTTGTAGGCTATTTGGCACAATCTAGTTTATTTATTAATAAGTCATATAGTAGTTCTAATTATTGCAACACATCATTTGGTTGGTCCATGATGATTTTGGATTAGAATTATTGAGCCATGAGCAAAGAACACAATATAAATTATGTCCTGGATTTCCAAATTGAAACTTGTTCTTGGCAAAGACATTGAACTTTTCTTCATGGAGGATCCATGTTGATGATATAGACATGCCATAGTCCCACCATTTATAGATCAATTCTCCTCACATAACCTTAGTTAGACCTGTATACACATTCTTTGTGCACAAGTAAGCTTAGTCACAAAAGCATGTGCATGTTATAGGAATGTGCGTGTGCTCTATAATGTGCGCATGCTCTAGAGCACATGAATGATCTTTTCATTCAATTCTTTTTGGGTAGGATTAACAATTTTAGCATATGTGTTTTATGAATTGGTTTCTTCATATTTAGGTTTGGAATGAACAACCTGTGGTTCGAGCTATAAATACATCAAAACCTCCGATTTTTTGAATGACTCTCAATATCTTTATTTGTCACTTTATTTTTGTATAGGCTACACAAATCCATAATCAATGAAACTACACACACATGTATAAAGTTGAATATGCAAATTACAAATATATAGTTCTAAAAACATTAATATTGCTTACTATTTTAATATATTTTTGTCTTTACATATATCAAAATATTAAACTACATTTTTTATTCTTGCTATACATTTTTAACCATTTTTGTAAAACATTGTATGTTGCACTAGTAAAGACCGAGATCT
>ML798907.1:351105-364208 GCA_009831015.1 Picea engelmannii | reverse complement strand
TATTATGATTTCAGTAGAAGAACATGGGTATATTTCATTAGCTTAATAGTTGTCCAAAAAGAAGTGTGGAAAATATGACTCGGTATGAGGCATGGAGTGGAAGAAAACTTGGTGTTTCTCATTTGAAAGTATTTGGTTGTATTTCTTATGCTCATGTTCTTGATGAAAAAAAGAAGAAAACTAGACGATAAAGTGTGAAATGCATTTTTATTGGCTATTGTGAGGAGACAAAGGCTTATAAATTATATATTGGTGATGTTTTTCTTTATGAAAAATGAGAATGGCAGTGGAATCAAGGAGTGCCACAAGAATGTCCAAGAGTTGTTATACAATAATATGAAAATTTTGTTTCTACAAATCCAACCAGTATTCCAAATACTACTACTACATCCACTCCATCATCTTATTCAACTTCAAGTCCTGCTTCAAGTTCAATTCCTCCTCCTAGAAAGGTAAAATCCTTAAATAAAATTTATGGATATTCTAACTTTTCTCTAATGTCTCAGATTGAAGTAGAACCAAGATTCTTTGAAGATGAAGAAAAACATGAAGGTTGGTGCAAAACAATGGATGCAAAGATTTCATCCATTAAAAGGAATGAAACATGAGAGCTTGTGGATCCTCCTACTGAAAAAAGAGTCATTGGGCTAAAATGGGTGTACAAAACAAAGTATACAATTGATGGGTTCCCACAAAAGCATAGAGAAAGGTTGGTTATAAAGGGGTTTGTTCAACAACCAAGTATAGACTATTATTAAACATATGCTCTTGTTGCATGCATACAATGAGAACTATTTTAGCATTGGTAGCACAATATAAATGATTGGTTTATGAGGTTCATGTAAAATCAACATTTTTGAATGGTGTTTTGAAAGAATATGTCTATGTTTAGCAGCCCCAAGGATATGAAATTAAATAACAAGAACATAAGGTTTAAAAATTAAAAAGGGCTCTTTACAGGCTTAAACAAGCTCCAAGAGCATGGTATAGTAGACAGGCTATGATGATTGACTTTTAAATATTTAGGTTTGATACATTATTTTCTTGGCATATAAGTGAGGTAAATGATTGATGGTATTTTTATTTCACAAGAAAAATGTGGTATAGATCTTCTTCACAAATGGAAAATGGAAAATTGTAAACCCATGAGCACACCTATCGATACAAATGAAAATTGTTATGTATCTTATTGTAGGAACTCTCATGTATCTTAATGCAACTAGACATCATATTATGCAAGCATTAAGTTCAATTTCTAGATTCGTAGAAAGTCTAAGTAAGATTCACTTTGGAGAAGCAAAAAGAATTTTGAGGTATGTCACTAGAATTTTGAGGCATTTGGTATACTTCAAGAGATAATTTTGGGTTGGTTGGTTATACATATAGTAATTGAGATGGATGTAATGATAACAGAAAAAATAATTCATGTTTTGTTTGTTTTCATCCTGGGATCAGGTGTGCAGTATCATGGTCTTCAAAGAAATAGCCAATTGTTTCATTATCTTCTACATGGGGAGAGTATATTGCAGCAACATCACATGTATTTGGTTGAAGAGAATGGAAATGTGCAATTCCTTCCGTGCTTAAGATGGAGTTAACACATGACTTTAACACTTATATAAATAAAGAACCAACTTATATCCATCTTAACTCGAGAAATTTGTTTCTTCTTACATGATAAATCCTAATTTAATATAACTGTTAAAAGATATAAAAGATATGATAACTTTATTTACACTTCACCAAAAATGAATAATTAAAATAAAACTTACTCTAAAGTTCTTTATTTCAATTATTTCATTCACATAGTAAACAAAAGAAACTTGAAAGTTAACCCAAACGAAGTTAGTCAAAACATGTAATTAGATATTTATCATTTGATTGTAATACAATCTGTAGAGAATAAACATATACCAGCAAAGAGAACATGTTTATTCTGTACAGATTTATTGTGATATCTATCATTTGATTTTGATGTCGCATTCAAGTTCTCTTTCGTGGAAGGATAGAATTTATAATATTTATCAGATTTAGCGTGTGATGGTTGTCACTTTCAGCGACTCGTAACATCGTTTTGCATGTTACATGGGTGTCAAATGTTTTTTTTGAAGTGGACCTCAACTAATAGGGGTAACTTTGATTGTTATTAATTTGAATATTTGTTAATTTAAGAGAGAAATAAAAATGGTAGTTTTAGATTAATACGGGTAACTTTGTTTGTTATTAATTTGAATATTTGTTAATTTAAGAGAGAAATAAAAGTGGTAGTTTTAGATGACTAACTTCCACGGTGTAGGGTGTTTATTTAAGATTTATTTATTTAGTGTTAGTTTGTTATTAATTTGAATATTTCTTAATTTAAGAGAGAAATAAAAGTGGTAGTTTTAGATGACTAACTTCCACGGTGTAGGGTGTTTAATTAAGATTTATTTATTTAGTGTTAGTTTCTGTTGAGCACTCCACGAGGTGGCTTGAATGTACCTACCTATCAATTTCATTTTTACCAAGTGTTGTGTTGTTCTATGTTCTTGTCCTATGCATGTTAATAAAAGTCTAGAAAATCTAATTAGTTAAAGCTACCCATAGACTAATTCATGAGTTTTTAAAGTTCATGTCTTTACTCGTGATCTCATGCACTAATTTACGAGTTTTAAACAAAGAAATGAATTGTTCAAATTCTAGAAAAAAATTTAATTAGTTAAAGTTCTCCATGGATTAATTCATGAGTTTTAAAGTTCATACCTTGACTCATAAAAATAATTTTTAATTCGTAAGAGATTATTCTTTTAAAATTTGTTCTCCACCTTGGTCATTCACTTTTCCTATTTGCAGTGTTGAAAATATTTGTACTCTATTGTTGAAACAATTTAATTTTTTATCATGTACTAGAAAGCTAACCAAGAACACATAAAATATGTGACATGAATCTAAATTTGTATATTGGACATGTTATGGTGCATAATCTTGGTCATTCCTTTTCCTTATCTGCAGTGTTGAAAATATTTGCACTCTATCGTTGCAACAATTTAGTTGTTTACCATGCACTAGAAAGCTCACCAAGGACACATAAAATATGTGATATGAATTTAAATTTGTATATTGGACATGCTATAGTGCATAATTGATCTAGATGGATGTCGGTGGCCTCCCACCTATTCCAACTCGCTTATTTTGGTAGTTTTCTAGTTTGCCAATTTTTTCCCTAGTTTTCGGGTCCTTGACTTGCGGGACCGTTTTGAGGCCCTAAACAACGTTTTTTAGGGCTCACCACAGTCAAAATGACCTTTGATAGATAGCCTTAAAATGTATATTCCTCATATAGACCTTTCCAACGGGATATCGTGCACCTAAAACATAGATCATATGCAAAAGTTACGACCCCGAGAAATTGATGTACTAACTTACCCAAACAAGGCCCACATGACTTTTGGCACTTCATCTCCCAGGGTTAGGTTTTTTGGATGTCTATGGTTTTTGACAATCCTATTTATTGTAAAAAGGCCTTCAAAGCCTCATTGTAATCATCTTCTTGTGAACGAACGTAGCTGTCACATCTCTTCTCAGAGATAAGCTGCCAACATTCTAGAAAGCTTGTTTCCGCTACATTTTACAGTTTCAACTTATTTCCTTATTGAATAGAAACCAATTTTACTGTATATTTGTTATTATGTGTTAAGCATCTTTTGATAATAATCTGTATTCATTTCATTCTACAAATATATTATGGATTAGTGGTATCATAGCGGTCTTCTCCTTGTCGTTCTTAATGCATGTCCCCAACGAGGTCAGGGTACAAAGGATTGGGTCTCGAGATTGTTTCTCTTGAGGGAAAAATCTCTCGCACGCCCAAACCACCTCTCATGGAAGAAGAAAAGAAAGGCGACGGGATAGGATATCCCTTCAAAATGTTTCTCGAGCAATCACTCATGCAACAAAGGAACGAGATGATGCATAGTTTTGTGCAAATTCTTTGGCAGCTACCAACAGGCGACACATCTTCCTCAAATGAAGATGTCGCCCCCTTCAAGGTAAAAATCAAATTCGATATTCCTATATTTGAAGGTCAGATAGACGTAGATGTGGTAGACAAATGGTTGAATCTGCTAGAAGGGTATTTCTTTGTCCATAACTTCTCGAATAGAGAAAATTTTAATTTTGCGCTCCTCAAAGTGGTCCCCCATGTCAAAGATTGGTGGGAAACTTTCTGTGAGAAAAAGAAAACAGAGGTACCCTTATTATTTACAGTTGTAGTCACCTGGGAGTCCTTCAAGGATGCTATTAAGGAACAATACTACCCTATTGGAAGTTATGATGACCTATACACAAAATGGACCACGTTCACAAATATCTTCCATACCTTTTGCACCAAGATGGGTATCAAATATTCTGAGTGACATCTGGTGCTCAAGTATCGCAGTGGTATGCATAGATGCATCCAGGCCGAAATGGATTTTATGGACATCTCATCCTTGGGAACGACCTACCGATATTTCGTCAAAATTGAGCAGAAGATCAAACAAAAGACATGACAATTTGGGCCTAGGAACCCCTCACAAAAAAATCCAGGAAAGGGTGGCCCCAACTACCAGAACAAAGGACAGAGAAAAGATGGACAACCTCAGGACAACCAGTCCAGGATGCAAGAAAATAAGGACATCGAAAAGACAGAGAAAGATATCGGGAAGTGGTGTGACTCCCATAAGATCCCCTAGCATAACACTACTGATTGTTGCTCGAAGCAGTCATTGGTGGCTGAGGTGAAAGCCTCTGAATCATATGTGGGTTATGAATCTAAGTCAGAACCAGAAAGGGGGAGACAGATCATTGATGCAAAACCCAGTGCTACCGTTGCTACCACCAAGCTCCATCCCATAGAACCAGATGAGCCAGAGGAAGGCGATCACCTTTTTCATTCACAGATGTGGGTGAAGGGTACCCTACTGCACTTCATTGTTGATAGCGATATCCAGAAGAACCTCATCTCAGCAGAGGTTGTCAAGAGACTCGCCCTGCCGACAACGCCGCACCTGCATCCCTACACCATCAGATGACTCTAGCAAGGAAGAGACATCCATGTCAGCCAACAATGTTTCCTATCATATGACACCAAGCCCTTCAAAGATGAGGTATTGTGTGATTTTTCCCCTCTCAAAGTTTGTAATGTTCTTTTGGGCCAACCATATTTATGGAAACGTCATGTTGTATATGAGTCTAGGCCTCCCAGTTTTATTATTACTTTGAATAATAAATTGTACAGGATACCCGAGGGAGTCCCACTCAATGTTATTTCCTTGATCTTTGCCAAGCAATGTAGAAAGGTCATCTCTTAGACATGGAATTTTGTCTTCTTCGTGATTCTCTCTCAGAATGAGAAAAATATCACAGCCACATCCAGGGTCTCTGTAGCCAACCTATCCACACAACATAAGAAAGTGGATAAGGTCTTGGAAGAATACTCATATATTTTCTCCTCACCTACCAGGGTACCTCTACACTATCAGGTCAAGCACCCCATCGATCTGACCCCCGACACATCTTTGTTAATAGGCGAGTCTACTGCCACTCTCTGTTAGAGAATGAGGAGATCAAACGACAAATCCAATAACTACTCCACAAGGGGCACATCCATCCCAACTCATCACCTTGCGGGAGCCCAATCATGCTAGTACAGAAAAACGATGGAACCTAACAAATCTGCATTGATTATCGAGCCTTGAATAAAATCACAGTCAGAAACCGATACCTGATTCCCCAAATCGATGACCTCCTTGATCAGCTCATGGGGGAAAAATACTTTAGTAAGATTGATCTGAATTTTGGCTACCACCAAGTCCCAATAGAACAAATAGATGTATGGAAGACTCCCTTCAGGTCGAAGGAAGGTCTTTTTGAATGGTTGGTCATTCCCTTTGGTTTGAAAAATGCTCCAACCACTTTCACGAGGATGATGGGCGATATCTTATGACCATTCACCAATACATTTGTAGTGGTGTATCTGGATGACATCCTCATTTACAACAAGACATAGGAAGAACACTTGCATCATATTCAGTAGGTTCTGCACACCCTACGGAAACAATGGCTCTATGCCAACTTGGAAAAATGCTCCTTCGACATCGACTTGGTTCATTACCTGGGCTACATCATTGATCATCATGGCGTACATGTGGATCCAACCAAAATCTAAGTCATCCATGACTGGCCAGCCCCAACCACACTCACTGAGCTTAAGAGCTACTTGGGCCTTGCCAATTTTTACTGTAGGTTCATGTTGGGATTCTCCCATATTGCATGGGATGCCATCCAAGTAACCATGGGTGGTGGTAAGGATAAATTTGTGCGGGGTTGGTCCCAACAACAAGAGTTCGATGATTTGAAGAAGTGCTTATTCTTAGCCCCAGTACTTTCACTATCGAACCTGCAACAACCCTTTAAGATCAAGACAGATGTTTCAGACTATGTTGTGGACGTCGTTCTCACTCACGATGACCACCCTATGATCTATCATAGTGAGACACTATCAGATGTTATCCGTAAGTACCCTACTGATGACAAAGAAATGTACTCCATTGTGCAAGCCTACCACCAGTGGAGACATTAGATTCTTGGGAAGGAGACATTCATCCAAACTAATCATAAGACACTGCAGTTCATACAGACACAAGGCAAATTACAGAATAACCGCCATCAAAAGTGGTCCACGTACTTGCAAAAATTGTGCCTCAACATCAAGTATAAAATGGGAAGCACCAATTGCATCGTTGATTGCGTTAGTAGATCGCCAATTGCAACACTCACCATGGTGTTATAATCTTGCGGCCATGAGACCTATGGATGGCCCCAAATCTATGAGGTAGACCCGAACTTCACCACCACCTACCAAATGTTGGCTGCAAATGTAGTTGTCGCTAATTTCCATCTTCAGGACGGGTCATTGTGTCATTTGTGTTATCACATAAATTTTTCAAGGGTCGCGGGCCGCAACCATGAGCGCAAAGCACAACACTCAGAGTGACTCATTCCAGGCCTGAAATCAATGGTCGAGAAAAGATTAAATTTGGGTCGTAGATCTCATTGGGAGAGATCAACGATGGAAAATTATCGAGGGAATCAGGATTTCGAAATAATTTTAATGAGAAACATTGCAAAGTCTTGAAGGGTCGAAGCCCGAAGTACCTGAAGAGAATTTGAGCCATCGATTAGTAGGAGCCATGTGTCGCCAGATCCTTCACTCTCGATAAAAGAAACATAAGACAAATGGAGTTTGAGAATTGAAATTCCCGAAGGTCGATCCACGAAGAAAATTTCGGCCATGTTATCACTCTGTAAATTCCCAGAGATTGTTATGAGGTATGAAGAAACTTATCAGAGGTAACCTTAACCAACCTCTTCGAAACTGGAAGCTAGCCCTACCAGTTTCAGAGAGGGATCTCTCTGTGAGTTCTAGATTTGTTTGATTTTTCAAAGATTTTAGGCTAGTTAGAAAGAATATAACCGAGTTGTTTGTATTTTTTTTTAATGAAGTGGTTAAATATCAATTACACTTCCATTGGGCTATGGGGTCTGTTTTTAAAAGATAGAAGTTAAAGACAACGTTACAAGATTCATTTCACAGGGCGAGATAGTGCTAACGCTAGATTCTTTAGAAATAAAAATGGTGTATTGATGAAAAGGTGAGATATCAGTGAAAAGAAAAATCATTTAAGAATTTATTTGTTATAACATCAGAGGAAAAACATTTAAATCTATAAAAGATTAAGAACAGAGTACACAATGGTAAATTCTGCAACTTTAACTTCTTTTAAAGATTAGATTTCAGAGAGACAATATGATAACTAAGAAAGAAAAAACTTGTACTCAAACAGAGGGAACTTCATCAACAATTGACACACAGGAATCCTGTGAAACTTCTCTTTGTATTACTGGAACAACTTCTTGATAAAAATTACAGCAACTAGAGCTTGCTCGGGCGTAAATATCAACAACCCTTCCTATTTATAAGTGAGAAATATTTATAATAAAAGTTACAATGACCCTATCATTAATGACCAGGATGTGAAAGAGTCTGAGTCTAACTAACTTTAATATAACAAGATGCAGAAATGTAGTAACTGATGATGATGTGTTGAATCTCTCATGATGATTTCGGGGAAGACTGTTGTTGAGTCATTCGGATGACTTCAACTGTACTGGACACTGAGCTAGACGCTGAGATGGAGGATGAGATGGATGAGGCTCTACCTTTACTCAATCAAATCGCATAGCTCATCCCATCTCTGTGTGCTTGGGATGGTAATTTTCAATAATCGACGGTAAACTTCATCCATCTCGATGTATTTAGAAAAAGTCGGCTTGATGATGAAGACATACTTGATCTCGTGCTGAATGTTGAGGTCATGCTGCAGAGTCTCCAAGAATGTTTTTCCCATGATGCTGCCCTGTATCCCTGAAAACTTGGAACTGTCTTTGGCCACGGTGATGATCCTTTGCTTGTAATTGGACAGAGTCATTAGTTTATCATTTAGGACACGTAGATCAGGAAGACCCTTTTTCTGTAAGGCTGCAAGGCAAGGCATGTCATGACATGGAAAGAAAAGGAATGGCATGGCATGGCATGGCAAGGCAAGGAATGACATGGCATGGCATGACAATCCATGTCAAAGCATGGAAAGGTAAGGCATGGCATGGCAAGGTAGGGCATGGCATGGAAAGGAAAGGCATGCAATGGCATGGCATGGAATGGAAAGGCATGGCAAGGCATGACATGGGATGGTTCGGAAAGACAAGACACGACATGAAATGGCATGAGATGGCATGGAAAGGCATGGCATGACTTGGAAAGGCATGCTAACTTTTTCACCTAAACTAAAAATGTCATAAAAACTTCATTGGATGGAAATGAACTTTGCGATATAAAGTTAAGTCATATGTCCCTAGAAAAAAAAAAAATCTTGGAATGAGAAAGGTTTTTTTTTTTGTTATTCTTCTTTCAGTGCAATCCACATTTTGATTTGACTTTTTCCTTGCATAATGTTATGGAAAGTTATATTTATTGTTGTATAGGTTAAAAGGGGAAGCTACATGGCAAGACATGTAAGGAGGGATTAGTCTATTTTAAATCATAGTGGTGTTCTAGGGTTTTGTAAATGTAACAACCTATACTTTGGCCTTAGAAGGTTATAAGTTTGATTTTTACTTATCTTAGTGATTCATTTCTTATTGTTTGTTGGGTTTACTTAGAATGATATAAAGATTTGCCATGTATAAATTTGGACCTCTTTATGCGTTGGGGGATATTATTTTTATTGTTATATGTTTATGATGATCATAGTTATGTAAATTTTTTAAACATGGAAATTGAAATATTGAATTTTGGAGCTTCATGCACTACCCATATGTGAGATATTTCTTGTCTTTAGTGTGGTTTTCAACACCAGTTAAGTTACATTTGTTTCCTCAAATATTTTTAGTGTATATTACTAATTAAATGTTTTATTAAATTTTACTAATTTTAGGTTCTTTAAATCAAATAACCAAACTATATATAAAAAATTAATATATTTATGGCTCATGAACTTGAGTTTATTTTTATCACTGTGGAGAGAGATAGATGAAAATGATTACAAGGATGCATTCTTTCAACAACTACCTATTGAAAAAGTCCAAACCTTTGTCCCTTTAATGGTTGATAAGATCGTAAATGCGCTGCAAGCAAGTCTTTGTTTCCATTCCATGAAAGCTATGTTAAATTAACTTAAAGCAACAGTAATTTTCATGTTTTCACCTTCAGATTACCGTTAGGGTTGGGGTTATCAATGTCTTGGCATACTAATATTCAGAATCAGCAGTTGCCGTTTATTTCAGAATCAGCCGTGTGGTTCCATAAATGGAGGGCGAGGCACGCCATTTTATATTGGGCTGATAGAATTACAAAGACCAATATATATTAACTGAATTCATTTGAAAACTTTAACTTTATATATTAAGGTTAGGGTTTGTATTACTTATAAACAAATTTAACAGATAAAAATGATGGCATTCTGGAAAGTCTTGTATATATCTAAATTGCCTATCGGAGTTTATCAGTCACATTTATGGAACTAAAATCAATATTTGTAATTTAACCAAAGCAAACCTGCATAAATGGTCTTTGAATTTCCTGGAATCATAAAAAAATTACATAAAGAGACAAAATACTAACTTTATTAAGCACACTCACAACTAGTATCTGCAAGTTCCATTGAAGTTCTCAGGGGGAGAAGCAAGGTTTACGGGACGCGAGAGAAGAGCATAGTAGTGCAGGAGAATAAGAGGCATATTGACAACGCCATTAAGAGCACAACAATATGGGGAATTGTGAACGAGTGAATTGTGAAGTTCTCGTCCGCGTCTCATACGACTGAAGTCTTCCAAGAATATGCGGACGAGGGAGACATTGATTGATCCAGAGAGAAGGCAAGAAAAAATGGACATACTCCACAAAACCTGCCACCCTATGGGACTTTCCACAGAAAACACTGCACTGATAATTGCTCCATGGCCGGTGGCGTTAAGATAATATAAGTTGTTTGCACGACGTGACATATGGTTGGCATGGTGTAGATCTAACTGTGGAATCTGTCCATTCCTGATGTTTACAGGGTTCAACCAGAGCAAGTGATAACCATTATCATTATTTTGCATTTGAATAACAATATTATCTGCAATTGTCAAGTATATAGTCCCGTTGTTGCGTTGATATGCCATATAAAGTTGAAATCTGATTGCCCAATCAAATTAGTACAGTTTAGTTTATGATTTTAGACTTTACCAGTAAAATTGTTGGGTGAAGAAGGTCTCATACACCAATTGGGTGTTTGGTGTGTGACCTTAAAAATAAATTATTATTATTATTATTACTAACGTCATTAACATTACAACAATTGCAGCTTTCGGCCCAACCCAACTCCAGCTGCAAACTACTGAATTGTGAAGTTCTCGCGTCCGCGTCTCATACGACTGAATTCTTCCAAGAATATGAGGACGAGGGAGACAATGATTGATCCAGAGAGAAGGCAAGAAAAAATGGACATACTCCACAAAACCTGCCACCCTATGGGACTTTCCACAGAAAACACTACACTGATAAGACTTTCCACAGAAAACACTACACTGATAATTGCTCCATGGCCGGTGGCGTTAAGATAAATACGCCGATAGGCGTCCCCCCTATCAGACTTGCACGATTAATCGTGCTTTTAATTACTAAATTTAATCTAATGGTCAGGAAATCAAGATGTTGGCATATTCTTCGTCTTACATCCAAATCAATGAATAAGATTGCAAGAACTAACTCCCTTGCATTTATAAAATCATGCGTTTATCATGTTTACTTTTTCACTTTTACAAAACATAATTAAAAATTTACTAGGTCAACTTATCAATTGCCACGATTCATGATTTAGTAAATGCAAACAAAATTACTTCAATTTAACATTTAGCTCTTTAGTTTTTAACATTTACCCAACATCAATTATCTCTTCATGTCCGCCAGGTTTGGCTGCGCGTGGCAATCTCCCACTTACGTTTCATATTTATTTGGAATCTCCCATAGCTGTATGGATCACTCTACTGGAAGCGCATGGAAATCTCCCACTTACGTTTCATATGGATGCGAATGGCAATGGAATATGGATCACAGGTGTTATTTACTTGAAATGGATGTGCATGGCAATGGAGGACCAGGTGTCCTAGCAGTGGCGTTTCAGATATGGACGTGGATTAATCATATTTACTCTTTCATACCCCATGTATCAGCCCTTTCACTATTCCACGAGATGTATCCGTCGTTTCACTTTGCCACGAGAGGCCAGCGAGAGGAGTGGATTAGCCTGCCGTTTCACTATGCCACGAGACGCCGAGAGGAGTGGATTAGCCTGTCGTTTCACTATGCCACTATACCACTGTTGATTTCTAACACAATTCTTGTGCAGCAACAAAAGACGCAGGAGGTTGATTACGATTTTTTGCGCCTGTGTTTTTATGCTATATGTTTTATTATTATTCATATGCGCCTGTGTTTTTATGTGCCTGTGTTTTATTATTATTCATATGCGCCTGTGTTTTTATCGCAGTTTATTATTCATATCGCAGATTTATATTTCATATCGCAGTTTATTATCGCAGTTTATTATTCATATCGCCTTTTATCGCAGTTTATTATTCATATCGCAGTTTATTATTCACATGCGCCTGTGTTTTTATCGTTGTTTATTATTCATATTGCAGATTTATATGCGCATAGTAAAGGACAAAAGAGGTCGCTGGCACTGCATCAGTAAAGGAGAAAAGAGATCGGTGGCAAAGACTGCAAATAGATTGAGGTAGGTTGATATGTATCTCACTTGCTTTTTCACAGTTTTATCCGTTTACACTTCTGCAATCTTAAATGTTAAATTTAAATGTTAAATTTAAATGCTGCGAATGTTAAATTTAAATGTCGCATATTCATAACCATTATAGTTGCTATATTCATTATAGTTCATTATCGTATATTCATTATAGTTCATATCGCATTATTATTCATGTCCATCTCCAGGACAGTTTCAAAAAGATGACTCGATTTTTTGTGGTAATCAAAAGGCGAATTAATAATTTGATATGCAGATCTATCAATGGAGAGATTATACCCATCACTGTCAATTTGGTTGGTTTTATTGAAAATAAAAGTTGCATTTCCTTTCCTCCTTTCGAAAAGCGTTTCATCTTTGCAAGTCTGATTGGTTGGTGTAGTGAATTCATGTGAATAGTATAATGAGCGTACTTGGAATCAACGAGGTTTACAGCCTTCTGTGAAGTACCAGCTATGAAACAGTAGTAGGTTTTTGTGGAAATTTTCAGTGGGAGACCATTCAAATTCCCCCATTCTTTTACTGTTTACAAGCAACAGTGGAGCAATGGGGATAGCACCATATTTGGCGTGCCGTAAGACCTATACCTATATCGCCATGGTGGATTTTGAGATATTATGCTTCACTCTCATGCTGGATTTTGAGATATTATCATTCACTGATATGCATTCCCGTAATTCTTTTAAAACCAGTGTTTGTACTCATAAATAAATA
>ML798907.1:300150-323907 GCA_009831015.1 Picea engelmannii | reverse complement strand
TATATATATATATATATATATATATATATATATATATATATATATATATATATATATATATATATATATATGAAGTTGTTAACCATCTCCCAACTTCCCCCCAATATCTGGCTTCAAAAAGAGCCTAATATCGCCCAAAAATGGGCAAAACTCTCCAATAACAGCTGAATAAATCATAAAATCCACTAATCTAAAGTGAAAAACCCATTTTTGCAGTAGAATTGGGCTAAATCCCCCTGGACTGGGCGTGCACCCCCTTAATAGGGTCACACGGCTATGATGTGGCCAAGCCCTAGTCCTTAAGGGTTGCGTGTTGACCCTTAACCCTACTAGCTCTTGGATTTACTGCAAGTTCATAGGACCAGGGGTCGATCCCCACGGAAACAACCAAACACATAGCACCAGGTTATATGGAATGTGCTAATGGAGCAGCCCAAGACTAAGGGTTAGGCTCTTATCCATCCACGCTATCAGTCGGGGGTTGGTCGTATGCTATTTTTCGTGCCAGGTAACAAAACCATGGGCTGGGGCTAGACCCCAGCCCTTTCCACCTTTGCACTAATACTTGGTGCAATTCATATATTAAATAAGTGGTATGGTTAACAAGCACCATCCATGGGCAGCCCAACCAGCCTAACTCTTCAAAGACTTAGCCTAGGCAGAGGTCATGCATTTGATCCTCATGGAGACCAAAACAATTTTTTCAACGAACCAACCGTTAGGTGCCATATGGAATCCCACGTCTAGGCCACATGGCACCGCTTCATTCGCCAATATAATTCTATGTGTCAAATGAGGAATTTCTCGACGGTCACATCACCTGCCCTGTCAGAATTTTGTACCCTACCATGTGTCGTTGTACGAGTGTGCCACGTGTCACCCTTACAGTGGTGACATGTGTCACCTCCCGATTGGTCCACCTATCATGTCCACATCAACTCCATATGCCCAGTCACCCTACCACATGTCACCTCCAGAGGCTACCACGTCAGCTGTAAAAAATATTCCAATCGTTCTGCCACATCATTTGTACGACCGTACAACCTGTACAGTTAGCTTCCACATGGCACTGTATGTACTATACAATTAGAATTTGTTTGCATGTTTGGCAATACGAACAGAATGTGATATCAGGAGAATACAACGTCTTCTTATTCCCGTTCAAGTTGCATTGGGTTTGTATCGACGAGGCCTACGCACAAGTCTGTTTTGAAGCCATTCTAGGAACTTTTATTTTTAGACCTTTCTGAGCCCCATCAAGGTGCTCGATCCAAATCTGGATCATACCTCCCCACTAAAGGACCTTTTGGTCCCCAAAAGGTTACTGACAAGTCAAAAAGTTCGGGATAGGCCACCCAACGTTTCCTCTGTCTCTGAACTCTATCATGTGCACCTGTCTCATCAAGATCAACTGTAACACAATCATGACAACCGACAACATATTGTTATCCATTTGAACCTTGTCACATTTTACTAAAGCCACTATCCCATCTAAGCCTATCCATGTGCAAGGATATCCACGTAAAATATTTCTCTACTTGGTTCACCCATGAAAAGACCTTTGTTCCATCAAACTTCTTTAATTCAATCTTGGGAAAGTTGACACCATTAGGAACCCATCCATAATTAGCTCCACTATTAGAGGTAAATCCACCTAAAAGATTCTTATTATTTAAAGGTTGCTCAGCATGAACACTACCTCTATTTTCATGAGTCCCTTCAGTTACAATGTCACTTTTAGAAGGCCCCCGATCTAGGGTTTGTATGATAGTTGACATGGAATTTTATAGTACTTACATATTTTTATCCATCTTCTTTTCCATTTCATCCATATTTATTTCCATTTGATACTTATCTTCATCCATCTTAGTTTCCATATATGTACTATGTTTATTCATCTTCATTTCCATTTGTGCAATATTTTCACTCATCTTCTTTTCCAACTATCCCATTTGGTGAAAAACCTCTTTATTGTCTTCATCAATAATCATTGAACTATCTAGTGATTTAGTTGGTGAAGAAAATTTTATGATCACCCTTTGGAGCCATGTGAACAAAACTATTAGTTTTCCTCTTTATCATGAATTATGGTTATCATTTAGGAGTGGGTTCATTAGAAAAAACTTATAGGCTCTCGAGGACAAAGGAGTGTCAGTTGTTATATCTCTCTGATATACATGTAGGTTCCAACAATAGTACTCGAACAAATATCTCAGGGCCCTAACTAAGGAGGCTCAATTGTTCCCTTAGTCGTACTACCCGACTACCCGAGTATTAGAGAGTGGTCACCCCGAGTGCTATTCTCGATGTACTATAGCAACATGACGACTGAATAACTTATATAATTTTTGTTTCAGGTACATATGTATGGTAATTCCTATATACCCAAAGGTATGCAAATTTTTTTCCATATATAGGTATCGTTTATTGCAGTACTATTCAAAGGGGTACTAGAAGGGGTTACATGAGTTTCCAACTAGGTGAAACAATGTGTTTTCAACCATGTGAAACCATGTTTATTTCCTGTGTGTATTCTTCCCCAACTATATTTTTACCCATGAAATGACAAATCCTATGTTATTTAAATACACCAAAACATATCTCTAAAAAATAATTCAAAATGAGCTTGCTAACTACAGAAAACTCTTAAAATCACCAAAAAATAACTGTGCAAAAACCCTAACTTCCAAAAGAAATATATCATAAAATATATGATGAGTTAAAATATAAAACGTTTTTCAAATGTACTTCACTATGTCAACTCAAGATTTAAAAAAATTTAGAGTCTAAAACTTCAGTGAAAAAAATATAGTGAAAATTCCAAGATAAATGATTTCAGGATTAGTCACAAACCTTTCATTTTGTGGACTATATCTTTGAAAGTAGAGTGAAATAGAACATATAATTTTTACCACCATTACTATAAAATTTATCCTTAGCATCCAAAAAAGTTTCTCTATCTGAAAGAACCTAAAAAAAAATTATAGCGAAAATTTCAAAATGACATGTTCAAAACTGATTTTAGGATAAGTCATAAACCCTATCTTCCATAGGCTATATCTTTGAATGTGTAATGAAACAAAACTTGAAATTTTTACTTAATGTACTTTGATATTTCTCCTAAGTAACCTCTAAATTTTGTTCTCTGAAGCATCCCAGGAAGAAAGTTATAGAAAAAATTCCAAGATGACTCGCTTGAAGAAGCAAAACCCTAGGATTATGCTATGATACCAAATGTTATGAACCAATAACCTTAAAATGGATAAAAAGTAAATTAATATTGCACTTCAAGGGGGAGAACACATTTTACAATATATTTAATTCATAAGACAATATTGTATTCTTATACAAAATATTCTCAATTATTATAAATAGGAGATAAGATGAGCATGATGTAACCTACCACTAAGATAACCTAAACCTAATTAATCAAGAACATAATAAATGAGATTTAGGGCCTTAGCGGACTTAAAATGGATATAGAGGAGGAGAGAGAGAGAGAGATGGGGGAAGAGAGGGAGGGATATTTCCCTCCCTCCCACTCGGCCACTATCTCCATCGAACCCCTATCCCCCTCTACTAGTCTATCTCCTACTTTTCTCATCCCCTACACTCATATACCCTTGGGCCCCTACCTATGCTCAACATATATCCCCCTTTGGTCCTAGGAATATACCTCCACTTGGACCCTATCCCAATCTACATGTAGATCACACCTATACCCACCCCTTAACCCCCTCTACACTTTGGCCCTAAGATACTTATTCCCATATATCTTCGTGGGGCCCCCACAACCCATGAACCTTCATCTTAGTTACCTAAAAATTACCTTATGCCTCAAAAAAATTTCAATACTAAGTCCCCATGCCCCAATTTCCCCCAATTACCACCACACCTTCTTTATTCCTAAATTTGCATGGGCCATATAACAATTTCTTTTCCTATTGCATTAAGAGTGTGTACACACTCTTTCAAGAAAAATAAATGAGCTCGCGCATTGTGCTCGCCTGATTTTATTACACAACAAAATTGTTTGTTCTAAACCATGCATTCATTATAGAGTGTGTGCACTCTCATGTGGACATTGTCCTAAGCTAGACATATCAGGAGACCACAATCCCCAAACTCTTTCTCTATGAAAAACACTCTCAGTACGTGACATGCTCTATGCAAAACAAAAATAGCATGTAGTCTTTTTGTTTTTTAGTGTAACTGGAAAGAAAAATTTTGTCGTGTTGTGTAATTGGTAGGAAATGTTTTGTAATTGGTAGGCAATTTTTAAATACATATAAACATCTGCTTGATCTTAGAAATAATAATGGTCGATTGATTGTTTACAATCCATATGTGAAATACTTATCTAACCATATACAATTTAATTATAAATAACTTGCAAATAACTGAGCACAAAATGAACAACAATGATGAAATCACATACACAAGTTTGACAACAGAGTTCACCCAATTTGGGCTGGGACTCTGGGTCTGCTTCCAATAGAGACCTCTTTATTAATGCACAAATGCTTGTGGTTTACAATGAGCTTTTTACATGTTGCTGAAATGCAAAAATGGAATGCGCTGTTGGATTCCTTGTGAAAAAATCATGAAAAATGAGTATAAAGTTCTTGAAATTTCATCAAGGGACGTCTAGACATGTTTTACAGTGTAGCCTCAAAGTCCTTGTACCCTTATGCACACACTTGGAGACATAACTCTGCATCAATCAATGTGTGTACAATTCTCGATCTGTGTACCATTAAATACTGCACAAACTCCCCTTAACCAATCTTTGAAATCCACAGTTAGAATTAAATAATATTTAGGCAGTTGTCGTAACCAACCTGCATCCTTAGTGAAATTGGTTAAGTCATTTGGTTATTATACAGTAGGTCGTGGGGTTGAACACTGTCGACCATACAATACATAGTATTTTTTTATAACATATGCGGTAGTTATGGCATAATTTTCAGAGCAATATATATAGCATAAGTTTTAAAAACCCCCATCTTGCGCGGATTACATGGACGGTTGTTGTCATATGGTATATTACATGATCACGAGCTATGGGTCGAGGGCTTAGGCCCTCAACCCTTTTTTCCACCAATTAAACCTATATACAAGCTTAAATATAATCAACAACATGTATGGCTAAGTAACTATAGTGTGGCACGATGGTAGTGGAGGCTTTGGTAAGGTTTATGGAGCTCGTAGGTTCGACCCCCATCGAATCCATAAATTTTACATAACCATGACCATAAAAGCCAATGGGAGGTTGTCACATGACAACCTCTCATTGGCTTATCTCTACCACGTGTTAACATGTGATTGGACCACTTGGTTTGTATGATCTTCCCAGTCACCTTCCAACCTATGCACCATGTCATATGTACGATCATGTTCCACGTGTCACCCTTGCAGTGGTGACACATGTCACCTTTGACTTTTTCATGAATTGACTTGAACTTTGACTGCTCATAACTTTTGCATACGACCTCTATTTGAGGTGATTTCTATGATATTGGAGAGCTATCACCGAGATCTATGCATTGATGGTCCTTTAGAGAGAATTTGAGATATCCGAATTTTGAGCATTTTGAGCATTTCTGAACCATTCTAGATCTTTGTGGATGTTATGGATCCTCCTAGACCTCTGTGAGAATTCTCGGATCCTTCTCGATAATTTCTCCCCATTGGAATACTTTTGGACCACCAAAAGTTTTGATCAATTGACAACTAGGTGAGGGTAGAGTTTTGTCACCCTTTCGATCTCAATCCACTTTGATTTACTTAGTTTTAATCATTTAATACCAACTCGAATATATTCCACATCTCCTCGTTCTAAAGACTCGATTCTTCTATCAATAATAACATCTTCTTGTAGCTCATCCAAATATTCTAGAGAAAAATCATCAATTGTTGAAACCTGAATACTTTCATCTTCATCCATAATAATAGGAGGCTCATAAAGCTTCAAATTCTCAACATTTACCATTGAATACAATTGCATGTAGGTTTGTATATCTAAACAAAAGACATTAGTACCAATCTTCTCCAAGATCTTGAATGGACCATATTGGACTGGCCTTATATTTTTATCTTCACCCTTCATTCTATCTTTGCTAATATGTAACCATAATTGATTTTCGACTTCAAATTGATGATCAACCCGATGTTTACGATTCTTTACCTTATACTTGGCTTGGATTTTGTCCAATCATTAATGTACTACTTGATGTACCTATTGAATCTTTTGAATGAACCTGTGATATTTATCTATATCATCATATCCATCTTCTTTACCTACTTCCCCAAAATAAAATTCCATTGGTGATTTAGGAAAGTACCCAAAACATACTTCAAAAGGATTCTTCAAAGTAGATGAATACATGGCATGATTGAAGGCATGATGTACATAAGGTAATTGTTCATCCCATAACTTGGGATGATTTTTGCATTATCCTCGAAGCAGATGTACCATTTTTATGTTTACCACCTCTATTTTTCCATCTGTTTGCGGATGAAAAATCATTCTCTTATTCAACTTAGTGTCCATGAGATCCCATAAACGAGACAAAAACTTTCCCAAAAAGTGAGAGTCTCGATCTGATATAATAGATATAGGAAGTCCAAAATGAACCCACACATTAGCAAATAGCATATGTGCTTTATGTTAATCTATGACTTGTTTCTTGCATGACATAAAAATAGACATCTTATTGAACTTGTCCACCACGGCATATAGATAATCATGACCCGTCCTAGACATAGGCATGCAAACCCTCTACAAAATCTGTGGAGATACTTTCCCATGGATGAGAAGGCACTGGAAGTGTTGTATATAAACCCAACTTTTTGTTGTTATGCTTAATTGTGGCACACATAACACACACTTTGATATACTTGGAAACAATTTCATTCATTCGAGGCCAATAACAATATCTCTGTAACTGTACTGTCTTACCAACCCAAAAATGACCAAAAATGAGAGATGTATGAGCTTCTCTTATTACATTTACGCTTTCATCTATGGGCATACAAGGCCAATTTGATCAAGATGGGGGTCGATTTCATTGTGAAGAGGGATAAATATAAGTTATTGTCACCTACATGATATTGTAACTGTGCTATTGTCTTACCAACCCCAAAATGACAAAAAATGAGAGATGTATGACCTTCTCTTATTACATTTACGCTTTCATCTATGGGCATACAAGGCTAATTTGATCCAGATGGGGGTCGATTTCATTGTGAAGAGGGATAAATATAAGTTATTGTCACCTACATGATATTAACACACAGGAAGACTATAAAACCCACGAAATTTGACCAATTCTTTCATCCAATAAATTACTCACAATTTCATCCACCCATACTATAGAACCAAGGGTTGATTATATGACGAGCTCGTGTGCGTAGCGTGGTGGGAGATCGACGGTGGAAGATGATAAGCAGCAGATGCCTTACCTCAATGCCATCGTCAAATTTTTGATCCAATATTTGTTAGGAGCTACATGAACTTTTTGATTCTATATTTGTTATGGATACAACTTCGAAAGGATAAAAAGAGGAATACTTATATTTATCTCCACGGTTAGAATATATGATAAATTTATCTCTGCTTGACGGACAATCTCTAACGGATTATAAATAATTCCAATAAAAATTACTTTAAACATTTTTGTTGTCATTTTTTTCATTCACATAGTAAACAAATGAAGAATTTAAAATTTATTGCAATATTATCTCACTTTGTTCTCATTGCAATGTTATGTCACTGTTTATTTTAACGGATGAATAATGAGATTTAGCGTGTGATAGTTGTAACTTTCAACGAGTCGTAAATGTGATCACAGATGAAGGAAAGGTGGAAAGGAATGAAATAATGTATGGAATAGTGTATACTGCGACGTAGAAAAATGTACATTATAAATTATTATTATAGTTGTATTCTATATTTTTGACTGTATGTCCTTTAATCATAATTTTTTGTTATTTATTGATATTATATTTTTTTTCTTCTAAATATTTAAAGTATTTATCTTACATTTCATGGTTACTCAATTTGAATTCAAAGTCTTATGGTAGAAGAGAACTTTTTAAAATTGACGGCGTTTATAAATGCAAATCGAGTGAGTGAGAAGTGTTATCATACATGTAATTTTATTAAATAAGTAAAATTGAGTTAGAAAGAGAAGTGATGCTATAAAGCCCATGTACCCAGGGATGGAATTTGACGGCAAATTGCTCATTGCGGATTAATTTGCCTGTTAAATATGGTCAAAAATTTCCTATAACCGTCAACTATGTTGTTTAAAACCGGCAGAACGGGCAGTGTAGTAGTCTAAACCGTCAAATTTGACAGGCTTTTTGAGTTTGAAATTCCAACCCTTTATGTACCTCACAAGAATGAAAAAGAGCTAGTTTACATAGTCCATTCCTAATATAAACTCTAGGAGAACAACCACTCACATAATCACATGAGTATGATAGGTGTCCTTTACAGATTAATTCTAATATCCTCTTCACAAATAATCTAGAATAAAATAACTTCTAAAATAATTTATTTATAATCCCATAACTTTAGGATTATTAAGCTACATTTACCCAGGCTTTAATTTGAAAGTTAATTTATTTATAATTCTATAACTTTAGGATTATTAAGCTCCATTTACCCCTTTAATTTGAAAGTTCATTTTTACAAATGCCAACTTCATTTATGAACTTAGTGAACTTTATTCTACCAAGAAGCTTGGTAAAAAAAATTAAAGTTTGATCTTTAGATGGACATAACTTAGGCTTCATGATGTCCTTGACGACAAGAGATCTGATTAAGTGGTACTTGGTTTGAATATGTTTAGTCTTTGAATGAGATGTTGGATTCTTATCCATCTTTATTGTTGACTGACTGTGGATCAATAAATTAGTTGTTGACTTTTGAATTACACCAAGATCATGCAAAATCTTGCATAGTCATACAATATTGCATGCTACTTTCCAAGATGATATGCACTATGTTTATGTTGATGAATTGACAATTGTTTCATGTTTTTTGCAAATCCAAGATATTGTTGTTGAATGCATAGTACTAGGTCCCTGAAGATAGAAGATAACTTTTGGGTCAGCATTTCAGTGTTTCAAGTAAGCTACAAAAGTAATGGTATGTTTGTGTACTTCTTGTGAAGGTTATGCTTGATTATGATGTGGTGAATGCTTGAGGCATACTTGGCATATTGATGAGGGTTTGACACATGATTGAGGTACATATTGGTTACATGATTGAGTTAGGTATTCTGGTAGATTTGGTTTAGCATATGGCATGGTTGTTATGGTTCATATATTTGAGATTATTGTTCATGGTTGAGGTATACACTTCATGTATGGTGGCATATGCATGAGGGACATGCATTGCCTCTTCATTGATGATATGGTACAGGTCTATACTTGATTGATGTTATGTTATATTTTACAAATTGTATTCATGCTTGACATATGGTACATGATTGGATACTTATCATTGATGTTGTAGTTGGTATATCTTATTGTTTATGATTGATGCATATATGTTGGTACATGGTTGATGCATGGTATGGTACAGGTTCTAGTTGGTTGATGATTACTATTAGTTATAGGGTGATGAGACAGAGACAGAGACGGTGACAGTGACAGGTTGGATATAGTGACAAGTTGGATACAATGACAGGTTGACGGGTTATAGGTTGATGTGACAATGATAGTGGTAGTGACAATAGCAGTGATAATGACATTGGAAGTGACAGTGATAGTGGGATTGATAGTGGAACTGATTGTGATAGTGATAGTTGGTCTACATTTATATTTTAGGGTGGTAGAAAAGGGCAAGGAAAGGGGATTGTAGCCTCCTTTCGGTTGGTGCTAGAGAACACAAGGATTTGGAGCTTCCTTTAGGTTGGTGCCTGAGAATCAGGGGGTTTTAGCGTCATTATGATTGGATCTAGAGAATTCGGGGATTTGTATCTTCCTTCAGGTTAGATCATGTAAATAGGGGGTTGTAGCCTCCTTCCATTTGCAACTGAAGAATTTATAAGTTGGTGCTTCCAATGAATTATTCTTTTGATATATAAGAAAATCATTTTGTGGTTTTCTCCCATTTGGGTTTCCACATAAATTCTAGTGTATTGTGTATCTGATGTGATATTGATGATGTGATTATTCTTATGATGATATATTAAATTCTAATGATAAACTGATGAATATTGTTGATGAATATATACTGTGGTTAAAAGTAAGAAAAGTACTAATACTAATTCACCCCCCCTCTCAGTATTCCAACAATTGGAATCAGAGAAGGTCCTTCAAGAAGCAATCTAACCATTGGAAGTAGATCATGGATTATGGTAATATTGGAGTAGCACAATTTGATGGCCAGGACTATGCCTTCTGGAGTAGAAGGATGAAAACATATGTGCAAGCACATGGATTTGATGTCTCGCGAGCAGTAGTAGATGGATACACAACACTAACCACTCCCTCGACAGATAAGGATGGAAAGAAACTTGAAGAAAGTGATTCAAGGGCTAGAAATGTTATCCTAAATGGTTTGACTAAATCAGTACATGAAAAGGTTATGCACTGTGAATCCGCAAAAGAAATTTGGGACAAACTTCAGAATATCTACGAAGGAGACACCAAGGTCAAGGGAGCTAAACTTCAAACCTTTAGAGTCAAGTTCAAACAATTGAAGATGAAGGAAGATGAAGACATTGTAACCTAATTTCTACGACTTGATGAAATAGTGAACGATATTAAAGGTTTGGGAGATGAAATGAAAGAACAAGTCATTGTTCAAAAGGTACTAAGGTCTCTAGCAATGATATTTGATCCGAAGATTTTAGCGTTAGAAAAAAGAGTGGACCTAGATACATTAACCATGGATGAGTTACATGGGATACTCACATCCTATGAGATGAGGATAGAGTAAGACAATCTAGTTACGAAGGCAAAAACATTCAAGGAATCCGAGAATACAAAGAAGAAGAGAAAGAAAAAGCCAAAATCATATTGTAGCTGCAAAGATGATTCAGAGGAAGATGAAGAAATGGAAAACTTTATAGGAAAGTTGAAAAGAGGAACCAAAAAGTACAATGGTATGCTTCCATTGAAATGTTTTAATTGTGGTGGTATTTTTCATTTTGCTTCTAAATGTACTCATGCTAATAATAAGGAAAGTGGTGAAGAAGAAGATCATCAAAAGAAAAAGAAAAATCAAAAGGGTAGAAGAAACAAAAATAAATTATTCAAGAAAATTCTCTGCACCAAGGAAGACAATTCCTCATTATACGAGGATGAACAAAGTCACAATGATACATAGAAGTAGAAGATTATGAATAAGATTCTGAAGAAGAAGGAGAAGTCGATATCAAAGAAGAATTAATCAGTTCCTTAGAAGATCTAAGGAATGAAAGGAAGAAAATCAAGTCACTCAAGGAAGAACTAAAGAGGAAAGAAGGATCTTAGAATCCCAACTCAGAAGAAGTCGAGAAAATGATCATGAAGTTAAAAATCTAGGTAGAATAAGACAAAATAATTGAAGAAACACTAAAAAAATAGTTGGAAGAGAAGGAGAAGATCATTGAAGGTTTGGAAGCAGAAATAGTCACTCTAAGAAAATATCTTCAGAAGAAGGACACATGGCTTAAAAACATTAAAATATTGGATAAGATCATTAGCATTAAAATTCCATACTATGACAAATCCACACTAGGATAGAACCAGACAAAGAAAGTCTCAACCTCCAAGACAACAGAACAATAAGGAGAACAAAGAAGTTATACAGAAAGAGTCAAAGGATCTCCTAAGAATGAATAAGGAAAGAAGATACACGAAGAATATTGCAGAGACATTACACCACCCTGTTATCAGACTAATCGGTAAGTGCGGACACAAACATATCTCCTTAACTTCCACAAGAAAATAGAACAAAATAGAACATAATACACACTTCGCCTTAAACTTCATTGTCATATAAACTAGTTTAGTGAGGTACAAGTGACATACCTTTTAAATGACGCTTGATCCTCACTAGTGTCATCCTTATAGATCCTTCCTTGGGTTTGCAGAATCGTAAGCCTGTCTAAGGATAAAAAACCAACAAAGAGGGAAAACCAAGATATATATATTTTAATGAAGTCTATCTATATGATCAAGGAATTATACAATAGAAGACGAGACAAATTTATAGGGAAGAAATGTATTATTTTATTAAATCAAATGGAAAGTGGAGAATACAACCCATGCCTTGATGTTGCAAGGTCCCCTTTCAATGGCTCTTTTCTTCAACACACACACCTTTGTTCCAATTCCTTGAATGAAGAAGATCCACAATCTGACTTGAAGAACTAAAGCAATGCTCTCAAGCATAATCTGAAGTAGAACTCTCCATGCAAATATTATCCTATTCAACCTTATCCTTTTCCATGAGAGAACCCTCTTTATATAGTGTGAAAGAGAGATGAATGAGGAGATTAGGATGATCCCACTAAATCAGAGAAGCGAGTAAGATCCAAACCGATTGGAGGCCACCTCATCTTCTAGAAGATTCCATTCTAGAACATTCGTGAAATTTGACTTTTCCTATGCTTTAAACATCATCGCACCCTATGCACAAGCAACATGCGACGACATCGTAGTCCATCTTTAGGGCAGAGTGCGATGATCAAGCATCATCACACCCCATGCATATGGTAGAGTGCAATGACCTTCCTTGGTATGGTTTTTGAAAGAGGAAAGAAAATCACTTTTCTCATGGAGAAAGTCTTATTTTGATATTTTCAGGGAACATGAACATATCTTGTTAGTTGATCACTGAGGTGACCAAAATAATGTGTAACACACCTAGAAGATTCATAATTTAGAAACAACAACAACGAACAATACAAATACCTCGAGAAGAATAAGCATTTAGAAGAGCAACACCATTAAGAAGATATTCCACCCCCAGCTATCAATCTATTTTTCTTGGTTTATGTTATTCATGTTTTTGGGCACAAATTTGTGAATTGTAGAGCCAATTCCAAGAATAGAAGAAAATATGAAGGCTACACAAGAAATGGTTATCCAAGAATGCCTCATGAAGCACATAGAAAAAACTACAATAGATTTGAATCTTTCAGTGATGAAGTAGAATGATACAAATGCAACATTTTTTGTCACATGGCCAAGGATTGTAGATTGATTGTTCCTCCAAGAGAATCAACAATCATAGGCATGAACCACAAAGGATATGGATAAGGAAGCATGATCAATTAAGCACCAAAGAATGCATGCTTTCACTACAAGCTCAACACAAGAAATGTGGATGGTATGTTAAGTGGCTACTCAAAGCATATAACTGGTGATAAGAATAGGTTTCTAAGTATGAAAAGGTAAAGAGATGGATCAATTTCATTTGGCAATGATAACTTATCCAGAATTGTAAGAAGAGGTATAGTCAAGCTTGGTTCAACAAGGATTCCAAGGTAGAAAATGTTCTATTGGTTGAAGACATGAAGCAATCTACTAAGTGTAAATCAAATGTGTGATCAAGGACACATAATTTTGTTTGACTTAGAAAAATGCGAGATAAGGAAAGAATGATCAGGCAAGTTGGTGGCTACAATTATAATAACTCCAAGCAACATATATGTACTAAATGAAATTGGAAATGAAAGATGTTTCTTAGCAAAGGAAGATGAAAGTTGGCTCTGGCACAAAAGGATGGGTCACATAAATTTTCATACTCTAGTCAAAATCAAAAGAAAGGAAGCAGTAAAAGAAACTCTTTAGATCTCAAAGCCAACAAATACTCTATGCAAGCATTGTCTACAGGGAAAACAAACCAGGACCAAGTTCAAATTAAAAGAGTACTCCACAACAAAACTGCTATAAATTGTACATATTGATCTATGTGGACTAAAAAGAATGAAGGGCTTGAATGGAAAACAATATTTTGTGCTACTGGTTGATGACTACACAAGAATGACTGCATTTTTCTTTCTCATGAAAAAGTCAAAGGAATTTTAACACTTCAAGATATACAAGGAAATGGTCTAAATTGAGACAGAATTGAAAGTAAATTGTTTGATATCAGACAATGGAGGGGAATTTAAATCAAAGGAAGTCATGGATTTATGTAGTGAATATGGGATGAAGAGATAGTTCTCAGTAGACAAGACACCTTAGCAAAATGGAGTTGTCAAAAGGAAGAAAATAATAGTATAGGAAATGGCCAGAACCATGTTGAAATATTCCAATTTGAAAGACATCTTTTGGGTAAAATGAGTACATACAACAGGTCATATCCAAAACAGGGGAATTCTCATAAATAACAGTGACAAGAATCCCTACGAGCTATGGAAAGGAAGACCAACAAATCTGAAGCATTTCAGAGTGTTTGGAAGCAAATTTTGTATCAAAAGAGAAGATGGAAGGATTGGAAAATTTGTCTCTAGAGTTGATAAAGGAATATTGGTTGGGTACTCAAACAAAATAAAAGAATACAAATGCTCCAATATAAGACTCAAAAGAATAGTGGAAAGCATAAATGTGATGATTGATGAGATAGATGGATGGAAGATAAAATAAGGAAGAAAATATTATGTGGAATAGGATCACAAAGAAGATTTGAAGGAAGAATAATCAGAAGAGGAAAAAGAACAAGAGAAGATAGAAGAAAAGAAAGAGGAAGATGAGAAACAATATCTTCAAGTAGCTCCAAAGACACATAGCAGATGAGTGCAGAAGAATCATCCACCAGAACAAATTATTGGGAATACATATGCAAGAGTTGAAACCCGAAGAAGAATATGTTCACCAAAACAACATCACCTAACAATGCTATCCACAATTGAGCCAAGCAGTTTTGAAGAAGCCAACAAAGATGAACATCAGATCAAATCTATGGATGAATAACTAGATCAGATAGAGAAGAATGACACATGGGAACTTGTTCCAAGGGAGAAGAACAAGAACGTTATTGGTACAAAGTGGGTCTTAAGAAAAAAATTGAATGAGGATGGAAATGTTATCGGGAACAAAGCAAGATTGGTATGTAAAGGATACACTCAGGTTGAAGGTACATATTTTGAAGAGACAATTTCCACAGTTTCTAGAATGGAAGAAATCAGGTTAATCCTAGCTTACGTGTGTTTCAAAAATATCAAGGTGTATCAGATAGATGTAAGGTCAACCTTTCTAAATGGAGAGTTAGAAGAAGAATTATAAATCGAACAACTGGAAGGATTTCTATAGACAGAAAATGAAGTTTATGTATGAAGGTTGAAGAAAGAATTATACGGACTCAAGAAGGCCCCTAGAGAATGGTATTCAATATTAGAAAGGTATTTGCAACAACAAGGATTTAGGAAGGGAAATGCAGACATCAATCTATACATAAAAGTGGATCGTGACAGTATATTGATAATTGAAGTTTATGTATGTGATATCATCTTTGGAAGTGATGATGACAAGATGAGTTAGAAGTTTTCTAGAGACATGCAGAATAAGTTTGAAATGTCCTTACTTGGTGATTTTACCTTCTTTTTTGGATTATAGATATGTCAGCATGACAAAGGTATCTTCATATCTCAGACCAAGTATATCAGGGATATGCTAACAAGGTTTGGAATGAAATATTACAAACTAGTAAGTACTCCTATGCAAACTTGTTGCAAGTTAAGAAAGGATGAAGATTCTAAGGATGTAGATCAAATACTCTACAAATCGATGATTGGCAGCTTACTCTATGTGGCATCATCTAGACTGTATGTAATGTAGGCAATTGGATAGGTTGGAAGGTTTCAAGAAACACCAAAGGAATCACATGTTATGGAAGTGAAGAAGATATTTAGATATCTCAAAGGTACAAAAGAGTTTGGATTATGGTATCCAAAAGAGAATGATCTATCTCTGGTTGCCTACTTGGATGTAGATTGTGCAGGTTGTATTGATGATAGAATAAGTACAAGTGGAGAGAATTTCTACTTGGGTGATTTTCTGGTATCATAGTTAAGCAAGAAATATTCATCAGACTCTTTGTCTACAACAGAAGAAGAATACATTGCAGCAACAACATGTTGTGCTCGAGTTCTTTGGATGAAGCAAATATTACAGGATATACAAGTGAGGTATGATGATCTTATTTCAATATTTTGTGACAACATTAGCACTATGAGTATCTCCAAGAACCCGGTGATTCATTCCAAGACAAAACAAATTACAATTAAGTATCACTTTCTACAGAAACATGCTACTGATAAGGACATCAAGCTAGAGCACGTTGGAACAAAAGAGAAAATTGCAGATATCTTCACCAAATTGCTTGCAAGGGAAACTTTTGAGTATCTACAACTAAAACTTGGAGTAGTTTCTGCCCCACAGTGATTCAGAGGCTTCAAGCGAAGTAAGACAGGGGGAGATAAGAAGAAGACATGAAGAGTCCAAATGAATAAAATTTTGAATGCTTTTCATATACATTGTATATTTACACGAGGAAGCACCATGAAGAGAAATCATAGGATTGTATATAGGGGGAGAAGCCCTATTGTAATGGATAGTCGAATCTGTCGACTAGACCTGACAGTCGACTATAGATTCTCTAAGATATTCCTAACTGTAGACTAGATATTTCCTCAGAGATTCTCGCTCACCACTCAATAATATTCCCCTTTATGAAGGATACAAAGACCCAAGAAGAAATTGGTTTGTATGCGAAAAATTATGGGATGCAGTAGACATCTCCGATGAAGATAAGAGGATGGCACAATTTGGTGTCTCTCTTCGACAACGTGCTCTAACATGGTTCATGAATTTCATAGAAAATCAAATCCGGTCAAAATCAGAAATAAAGAGAAATTTCTTATCATTTTTCAAGTTCGAAGATGTTGCACACTTGGCCACAAAAAACGATGAAATAAATAAAGAAAACACTGGGTGATTTGGTCCATGAATATGAAAAAAATATTCAAATATCTAATTAGCCAAATATAAACAACAATTGATCAAATTCTATTAGTACAATGGTACATAGATGGATTGCTACAATGAATCAGAACTTCATTATGACCTTATGAGATAACCTCATGTGAAGACACATTACAAAAAGTGCAACGGGTCGATTCGGATGATGACGGCCCATCGAATTACTCGTCGACAAAAAGGCTAGAAGAAAAAATAGAACATCTACAACAAACCATTAAAAACATATCCTTGAGAAGAAGAGAGGTGTGGTGTACCACATGCTATGAACATGATCATACAAAAGATACTTGAAGTCTTAATGATCAAGCACCTGGAGCAACAGATGCACGATGAGTGTAAGTGGAAACATATTGTAGCATATGAGAAACCTTGAATGACCAGTGTACAATATTTCCCGCACAACTTCAAAAATACCAAGTGGTTACATATCCGTGAAACACATAGCCACATAACATCTGAGTGTCATCTAAATGCATGAAATATAAATGTAAATACAGTCTATCATACCAAATCAACTGATCATAATAACGACTACGAGAGAAGAGATGATTATTATGGTTGAGGTCGTGGTCGAGAAGGTAGAGGTCGAGTCAGATTCCAAGGTCAGGGTCGCAGTCAAGGCTGACTATACTATTACAATTGTTGGAAAGACAACCAAATTATCCCTAACTACCCAATAAAAGATTGGGTTGACTTGAAATTTTGTAACATTTGTGGTGTTGACGATCATTCAATGGAATACTATCTAATAGAACTTGATAAGATCATGACCAAAAATAATGTAAACCTCCTACATCCAGTCTCAAAAGAAGAAGTGTTAAATTCGAATAAATTACATCTTGTGACCATATCAAGACCAGGATGGGATAATATCCCCTTACATGATAAAAAAAAACAGGAAGTCTAATCAATTTCGGAATCTATATAAAGAAGAACAGATTATGAGGGAAGCACTTAAATTCTTCAGAAATTCTAATCAAGACCAACCAAACAGAGGAAGAAAAAATGAAGATGTTGTATAAGAATTCTTACAAATCTTAAAAGAAAAGCATTCAGTAGGTCGATTGATAGATCTGCTTAACATACTAAGAGAGTATAAATAAGGACAAAGACCATCTAAAGAAGTCAGACAACCCTCTTATAAGAATAAATATTTGACCCATGGGTCAAATTAGAAATCCATGGGGTGTTGATTAACCATACAGTCTTCAAATTTGGATCACAAGTAAATATCCTACCTTTAGAGAGATGGATACAGCTTGGTCTTCCTTCATTAGCTCCAACACTAAATTACCTAAAGCTAGAAGGTCAAATATTAATAGAGCCTATTAGTATACTCAGAAATGTTGAAACTTATATCATGGGTATACCGACGTCAGTCGACTTCGAAGTAATCAACTTAGTTGAGAGAATTACATCATATGAAGCACTTGTTTGTCGGCCAAGGGGATGACAAATGAAAGCAAATATCTCCCTTGAAAAAGAAAAAATCAAGTTAAAAGGGAATAGAAGAAAAAAAATAATTCCTCTAGATCCTAATGAAGGGAAACCTTGGAGTGAGTCATTGGATGAAGATCATGAAGAGATATGTTTGTACCAAATAGTCAATTAACAAAGAGATTACGTTGAACTAAACTCACAAGGAGAAATCTCAGTCGAATCTCCCCTTTCGGTCTGACACAAATCTGAAAATTATGAGGCGCACTCAAAATATTGTTGGACCATTGAATCCATCCTAATTGAACATTCCATAACATGCTATTCAATTCAAGCAGTACCTATAGTTTATGAAAAAAGACTCTGACAAACCCCTACACTTATTATGACCGACAATGTGGTGAAAAATCTACTACGTTACAACGAGCAAAATGTTCCATCGACCCGTGCCAAGGAAGTTTCTAAATATAATGGAGAAAAAGGAAGAACTCAAAACTTGGTAGAAACCTTTACATGCTAAGACGCAAGGTGGTGGGAAACACATTCCCCAAGACTGCAAACGTGGAAAAATTTATCAACTTACTTTGTAGAACGTTTCAGAGAAAACAAACTAGATAAAGTTCTTGACATCCCTATTTTATAAGTTTGGTATGACCCATTCAATCATATTCATTGTTGGGAGAATGAATGACACTGAAAAGGTTACATATATGAAAGGGTATGGCCTCACATGTTTCCAAGAAAATTAGATGAAATACCAAATAAATGGTACAAAATCGAAGAAGCTTGTGGCCATATGTGAATTTGGTCCGACATCAAAGAAAATTTTATCCAATACTTCAAATTTACCTCAGAAGAGGAACATCTAAAAGAAGCAGCACAATAGATCATTTTTGTTTTTAAACCTAACTCCAACTATACAGAAGGAAAAAGGGAAGATAATAGTTGATCTAGGCTCGACATCAACTTGCAACCTTGTTTCGATAGAAAATAATGGAACAATGACAACACGAAGAATCGACATGGATAATATAAGTTGTCTGAGCCAGAGCTTCCGATGGAAAAATTATCACCCAGTGTTGCAAAACAATGTAAAATCAATACTAAATATATCTAAGGAAGACAGATAAGACCATGAACAACCCGAATTCCTAGAGAGCTTCACCAGAATAAAAAAAGGGGAACATTATATCGACAAAGAAAAACCACTAGAGTGGATGAATGTTGAAATTAAAACTAAAGAATTCAACATATCGAACGATGATCGACCAAAAATGGCACGAGTAGGCGACTATTGGACAGAGAAGGAAACGACTGAAATAGTAGAATTACTCAAAGAATATAAAGATGTATTTTCACAAGAATATAATATCTAAAAGGACTCATACAAGAAATGGGAGATGAAAATTGAACTCGTTCCATGAGAAAATCCAATATAAAAGAGACCTTATAAATTAGCTCACAAATACAAGCCCATCATTCAGAAGGAAATCGAAGGAATGTTGCCAACAAACATCATATATATAATTGACAAAGTTAAATGGGAAAGTCCTATGGTGGTTCAACTGAAGAAGCGCGATCCTAGGAAGTTAAGAATTTGTGTCGAATTTAGAGGTCTCAACAAACTAACTTTAATGGATTTATTTCCCATTTCGTTCATCGACGAAATAATTAATGAAGTCACATGTCTCAAATTTTATTCATTTACAGATTGATTATCATGATAGAATCACGTACCAATAGCTAAAGAGGATCAACCAAAGATCAAATTTGTCTTTGAATTTTTCTCCTTCACCTACATGGTAATTTCATTTGGACCGAAGAATGCCCCAACAGTTTTCTAAAGAATCGTAGTCAAATAATTCCAAGAGTATATATACAAAACAATGGTTTTTTATTTTGATGACTGGACGATATAAAACTTATTCAAAAACCAGATACAATGGCTTAGACTGATGCTTGAACTATGTAGACAAATCCAACTATCCTCAACATCAAGAAGTGCATCTTTTCCACACCAATTGACATTATATTAGTCCATGTGGTATGCAAAGATAGTGTAAAATTCGACATGGAAAAGATAAAATTTATCCTCAACTTGATGCCACCTATAAATCAGAAACAAATTAAAATATTCATTGGACACACAGGATACTACAAAAAATTTATACCCCATTATTCAAATATCACATTCCCAATGGATGAGTTGGTCCGGATATAAATCGAGTTCAGATGGTGTCAATACTACCAGAAATCATTTGAAGTCTTAAAGAAGAAAGTGGTTGAATCGCCCATATTCAAATTTCCCGACTAGTAGAGAAAGTTTCATGTTCGTGTTGATGCTCTGAACGTTGTTTTCGGGTTAGTTCTAGTGCAAACATACGACAACACAATCGACAACCCAAACGCGTACACCAGTCGATAATTGAACAAAGAAGAAATGAACTATTCAACCATGGAAAGGGAAGATTTGTTGATGATATTCACATTAAAAACGTTTCGACATTACCTACTCACCAACCCTTTCACATTCTTTACATATCATCCAGCATTAAAATATTTAGTTAATAAACTGGTTCACAAAGGAAATATCTGCCAGTAGTTGCTCCTATTCTAAGAATTTGAATTCGACACAATCATCCCACCTGGGAAAAAGAATGTTTGACCTGACCACATATCTCGACTTGAAATAGGAAAGGACCCGACAGGAATAGAAGACAACCTCCCAGATGCACATCTATTTCGAGTCGAAGCTTCCCCAAAATATCTGGAGGATATAGAAAACTTTTTGGAAGACGGAAAGGCTCCATAGGATTTTACGAAAAATAAAAAGAAGGTGCTAGCCCTAAAAGAAACACCATTCACCCTTATAAATGGATATCTATACAAAATGGGACCCGATGATATCCTAAGGAGATGCTCTCTTGAGACTGAAAGAGAAGACATTATTAATGAGGCCCAAGCAGGACCAGATCGCTGACACTTCCAGGCCGACATGAAAACTCAGAAGATACTTTAGGCAGGTCTGTGGTGGCCAAATTTACATAAATATTGTCTAGATCAAGTTAGGAAGTGTGATAGTTTTCAAAGGATTGGGAGACCTCTATGGAATAATGAAATGACACTAAGCTGAGTGAAGTCCAATCAAACATTTGAAATCTGGGTTGTCAACTTTGTTGGCCCTTTTCCTCGGAGAGAAAAAAGAATCGGTGTGAAATATATTGTTACTCTAGTAGAACATGTGGCCAAATGGAATAAGTTGAACCAGTTGAATCATGCACCAAATATGTTGTGGAGAAATTCATTTACGAGAAAATAATCACAAGGTTTGGATGTCCACTTACACTAATCAACGATAAGGGAACACACTTCATAAATGAAACAATCCAAGTCCTGCTCAATAAATTTTTGATCGATCATAGACAAACAACAACATATCACCCCTAAGAAAATGGGGTAGTCCAATCATTTAATAAAAAAGACATAAAGGAATCACCAAAATCCGTGGCATCGACAAAAATGACTGGGATGATAAAATTATTCCAGTCTTGTGGGTGTATAGATATTCTTATAAATGATCAATTGGGCAGACTCCCTTCAATTTAGTCTATGGGAAATAAGTCTTTATTCCATTACACGTTTGGTTCAACTCCGACGGGGTAGCAACTGTTGCTAAATTCGACCAAGGTAGAAGCATGAATGATCGAGTGTACCATTTAAATAAGCTAGAAAAAGGAATATTAATTGCAATGCACCATTAGAAAGTACAAAAAAACAACTGATATCATTTCACGACCGTCATTTAAAGAAAAATGACATAAAAAACGGAGATCTAGCTTTGTTATATTACAATCGAATAATAGGAAAACCAAGAAAGCTAGAGACAACATGGCTTGGGCCTTATGTTGTCGAAGACATTCAACCAATTGGATAAGTTCAACTTCGAACATTATTAGGAAATACATTGAAGAAAGTAATTAATGGAGCCCATTTAAAAAAGTATTATACATAGAAGATGAGAAACCATGTTGCAAAATTAACAGGAAAAATTCCAATATCGACCAACCAGAGATGGAAAGGTAAATTTAACAGTCTGGTTGAAGTCGGAAAAATATAGACTAATCACATCATTAAGGAAATAAATCCTTCTTGTACTAATAAACAAAAATTAGTTATAAAAGTCAATTATAGAAATATAGTTATAAGAAACCACTAGAAGAGAAAGATAAGTATTAAAGAACTTTCAAAGCCTCGAAGAAAAACAATGAAAAGTCTAATGGAGAGAGAAAGAAGCCCCTAGTCGAGCCATAGACTAAGAAGAAGAAGACATGATCGATGCGCCATTCCATCTCTCGACTTAAGATAATTCCTCGTGAAAAGATAGTCAAGTGATCGAGACAAATCTCAATCAAGAAAGTTAGATTCAAGTGAGCATGCTTATCATACAAACACGGGGAAGTACAACAAAATAGAGGAGCGACATAACTATCAAGAACATCGACTAAGTAGATCAGAAAATAACAAGCTCGACAACTCAATAGCAACAGTCGTTCAATCCACATACCGACCACATATCAATAGAGGAGACATAGTTGACCAAGCACAAGAAATCACCAACCATGAAAAATTGACTCCAAAAAATATGGTGCATTTAAGTCACAGTAGGAAAGGACCGATGAAAATGACAGAAACATTAATGACCGACACGACAAAGAAGATGGTTATGTATCCACTAACATAAACTCGACTCGACATGACCAACAATCAATTGGAAACCGACACTTTCTATGCCTGACACACCTCAGATGAATGTCATTTCAGCATTAACATGGACAACTCCTCGCACGAGCCCACCAGCTCTTCAAAAACCATGGTTAAGACCCTTACTTCCACATATCACTAGGTGAGTACAAGAAATATCTCTCTTTAAGATCATAAAAAATTTGTCAGTATACAACAATGTAGTAAAGATCATATCAACAAGAGTCGACTCGGTAGCATAGGACAACATTCATCATTAAGCACACATTTCTATGCAAATTCACGATCTGTTAAGATTCAACCATGAGCGAGGAAAATGGGATATGATCATGAAGGGCTAGGAAAGAATGGCCAATGGATTCTAATCCCCATTGCATATCAACAGAGGCCCAAGCATGAAGGCCTAGGATTCAATGGACAATAAGCCAACACAAGTGTAACTCAAACCACTTTTTTCGAGGCAAGAGGAATCAGAAAAGAAGCCATATGCAACAAGCCACTCAAAATTTCTTGTAGAAGCTTAGAAGGGGGGAAACAAAGAGATGATTTTTCCATCCATATTCACTC
>ML798907.1:256887-271264 GCA_009831015.1 Picea engelmannii | reverse complement strand
CTTTGAGGATCTTTAGTTTTATCAAGTGAATTTTGTTAGAATGAAATTATTATTATATGGAAATCGTATGGCCTTGATAAGGGTTGAGTTAATGTCAATAAATGACTCATGTACTAGGCATTAGTTAGAATGCACCTACATATGCTTTTCCAATGAAACTAGAGGTATTTGATGCCTTTGTTGATAACTTAACTCGAATTTCAGTAGTCTGTCTAAGTCAAATATAATGACACCTACGAAAATGAACAAATAGTTACATATGCTTTCCATGAGATATGGAACAAAGAACTTCTACATTGTAAATTTCCAATAAACTTCCTATGTTTTTTTTATGGCAAGCGAATAAACTAAGATGAGAAGTAAGCCACGTTTGACACTGCTCATAGGGCATATCATTAGCATGTATGCATGAAATAGAAATATCTATGATTAAATAGTAAATGAGAGTCCAAAGGGTGAAGCAAGTTGTTGATCAGGGTTACTAGTGAGCAGATAATTGGAGACACATAGAGACATAATCTCATGAGCTAAGTTAGTGAAATAACCAGCCATATTGAAATCATGAACACCATAGTAGAAGCAATCTTACAAATATGTCATCCATGACATTCGCATGAAAAAAATAGTATTACAACCCAATAATTCACATCATTTACCTTATCATTGTCTGTATTTGCCTTATATTTTCATATACAAATGTATAGACTTATACATGAAAGTAATTACCCATAAATGAAGATATTGGTCTACAAGTAGGGGTCTCCTCACATGACATAGCCGTGAGTTCATAACTATGGTTCACTTAAAAATTCATAATGATGAGTATTTGGGCACAAAGAAACACAGTAAATGAAGTTTTTGATGACACAATAAGAGAATGATAAGGTGCCTGATATGGACATGTTTATTTGGATCCACTTGGGGTGTTAGTTAAAATAACTCTATGGAGCAACATTCATAACTTGAGAAAAAATACTCAGAACTATAGCATAAATATTGAGAAACCTTAGTTTCTTCAAAATGAAATAAAAACTCTTAAAAACTAAAATCCTCAATCAAAACAACAATCTTTAAATATGTTAGTCTAAACACACATAGTGCTGGAAATTAAAATGATTGGGTCTTCATATTTATGGGGAGTGTTACACTCTTGGGCCCGTCTCTAATAATTTGGGAAGAAATTACAACACTTCCAACCCTTTTAAGAATAGCCCAAGAAAAAGGAATACACAACATACAAATTTTAGGGGACTCCAAACTTTGCATTGACTAGATCAACAATTCTTTTGTTTTTACATAATATCTTCTTTCAACCTGTTTTGGCTTATATTTTTCTTCTCAAGAACAATTTTAGAAATATCTCCTTTATTCATATCTACAAGGAGCATAATGGTTTAGAAGATGGACTCTTGAAGCAGATTGTACAAGTCTAGGAAGGCATGTTGGAGATGACAAAGCACAACCTCAAAGGATATTTCCCTCTGGAACTAATACAACTTACCCATTATTTTTGCTACTATTATAAAATGATCATGATGGATTCCCTCTATATGTTTATGTTTTTATTCTAACAATTCTCATAAGGCTGTATAAGTTGGGACCATGATATTTTCAGAGACTCTTGTGATGGTTTGTTGGTTTCTTTTTTTACCAATCTTACAGTCTCATTTTTGGATGTACATTGGAAAAAAAATTATAGCGCAGGTTTTAATTCAATAATGCTTAAGGATAAAATCAAAATATCAGCCCTCCTTTTAGACTTGATATCAATATAGGATATATATGTGTGTGGGGACAAGTACAATGGTTGCAATGACCTTGTTCTTATGCATTTGCAAAATGCAACACTTTTTCATCTTGAACAAAGGTTACTATTTTTTCCTTGAGAAAAAAATGTGAACAAACAACCATGAAGATAAACAAATCAAATGATAACGATGTAGAGTGATAAAGTTAGTCAACTAAAATCATAAAACGGTCTTGTAAGTACAATTTTTATTGTGAAAGAAAAATGAATAGAATTCATAGTCCATATGGAGCACTAGTCATCCTTTAGATTTCATAACGTACATGGTAATTACAATTTATGATTTGTTCAAGAGATGAGATTTGATCACTCTGAAATAAGGATCTAGAAAGAATACATAAACAATAAGGACCTTGATTTTTTTACTGATAAATATTCCTAGAAAGATATGTTAGAGTTAATAACAAATAATGCCTTCATCATTTCATAAAATGACCAATCTATGCAAGTACACAACAACTCTTAAGATAATTGATTGTTACGCCATTGATTTCTATACATTATATTATAGTGGAAATAAAAGGTACCAAGACATGAGGCACAATATTTGAAATGTATAAGTTTATATTATGTAGTTAAGTTTGTTGCTTGCTTCTATTATACTCACCAATTATCCCATTGGGAAACAATCCATTCATGAAATGATGGAAAGCGTTTGTATCCCTCACTATCTCTTCTCATGATATCATTGGAAATAAACTTGGTTGCATTGTGGTTGCACCACACACAAAAGGGATTTTAGTGATCTTTATAGCAGTGCCAAGTCTTGTGTTGATAAGACCAAATGCAATAGCTAACTTCTCCATGTGACTTCCAAGGATATTTTCCTTCACCCCTTCATCCACATCATGCAATACAAAGTCTGTGTTGGGTGCCAACCTTGCCTCTTATATCTACCCAACCAAGGTCTTCAATACCACATAAATGTTCTCAGGTTGAGGGTGTGATCTATCTCCAAAAAAGAATCCATGAACCCTCCTATTTATCTCAATCAATTTGCATCCAAATAAAAAATTCAACCCAATACTTTCATCAGTGTTCTCACCTTCACTAAATATCATCTCACTGCAGCATAATTATATTCGAAAATAAAATGTAATAGACATCATTTTAAGGGTCTAATTCAAAAAAATGTTCCACTACACATTCAATGAGTTTAATGTTGTAGTGAACTCCACATGTACAAAGCCTAATTCTGTTACTTCTATGAGATTGTGACAAGTCTACAACATTCTTCTTAAAAGTATAGGAATGCTCTTCAAATATTTCTTTGAGAAGTTCAACCTCCTTGGTACATCCATCAAACACATGTTCTAGTCTATAGATTATTCATGAGATCTAGATGTTCCTATGGGTATGTTCATAGAACATCTAGTACTCTTGGATCTATTTCAATGATTGCATTAACCTATGGCATTGCCAGAAACAAGAGACAAGCCAAAATTATCCTTCATGTAAACAATTAAATGTGCTACAGATTTATTACTAAAATAACCTAAATCCTACTCTACACAATGAATCTTGAATCTCTTCTAGAGAAAAATACATAATGATTGCATTAATCCAATTAAAAACATAGATATATTACAAATCTTAGTGACTACCTCTAGGCATTGGTGAGTTTTCTTGTAAGCAAGCTTGTATCAGAATAAATATCATGAGACAAGCCTATGTAATTCATGTTTATAAATATCCACCCAATCAATAATTTTAATATGTATAACTATATACTAATAATCTATCAAGTATTTTATCAAATCCTCGTGCCAAAGATCTCTATTTCTCTAGAGGTATTCAAATTCTTGTAATAACATTCTTGGATAAAACTGTAGAAGCAATTCTAAATGTATGGTGTGTGGATGAGTGGTGTCTTCATTAGATGCTCCCTTTTCATTGTATTCTCTCTGACCACTTCCTAAGCACACACAACCTTCCTACATTAGCAACGTAAATGTTATCCACAATTTTGGTCGTCATGATGATGTAATGATGATGGAAAAATCAGGCTCTTCAGTAGAACACTTTCTTGAGAAAAGTTACCTTTGTCTGCTTCCAGAAATCATATTTTTAAGGGAGGTTCGCAGGCTACCTATATATTTTCCTGCGAGAATGCATGATTCTCGCAGGCTGCATTAAGCTGGGGTACGAGGGGTTTGCACTGTACCTAACTATCAGGGTGCGAACATATTCTAAAGGAAGGAAAAAGATAAATTCTCGAACCTTCTAGAAGGGAATCTTCTAGAAGGATGAGTTGGAATTCGAATGGTTATCTAAGTACTGGTTTTCCTAATATCTTGGGATCATTCCTATCCAAGTAACTAATCTATTCTCTCCTATATATTGAGGAGAATGCTCATGGAAAAGGTTAGAGGAAAACTAGCAAGAGATTGATTGGAGAATTAGTGGAAGATTGTATGAAGGACTGATGCTACAGCAACTAGAGACACCAGCAAGGTTATCAAAAGTGGTTGATTTTCTTCATGCATAAGCAAGTGTGTGTGTCAGATCTAGGAGCCATCGAAAGGAGGTTTGCAACATCAAGGCTTAGGTTGTAAGTTTCACTTTCAATCAATATAATACAGTAATATGTCCCTTTCCCATAAAGCTAATGTCACTTTATTGTATAACTCCTTGATCATATATATAGATTAATTGTTGAATATATGGAATTGTCTTCACTTTGATTGGTTTGTTTTGTTGTGGTCTGGATGATACAAGAGCATTGGAGTGAAGCTTGGAACAACAAAGACCCAAGGAAGCGATCATAAGGTATGTACATGATTCTTGCCTCCTAGTACATTCAACAGTTAAAATCTAGGGAAAGTGTATTATTCTGTCTTGTTTTGTTCTAGATCCAGGTGGATCTAGGGAGATCGGTTTGTGTCCGCACTCACGGATTTATCCTGAAACAAAAATGGCAACTCCACTGGGGATCATTCCCTTTTTCTTTATGGTTTTTGAGTTTTTCTGTGGCCATTTTCTCTAGTTTCATTTTTCTCCTATCTTGTCAGTCTCTGAGTCTTCAGGATATCCTGATAGACTTACTGGGTTCAGAAGCCTGTTTGAATTTTGCTTTCATTTTCAAAATTTTTGTCATCTTCAGGAGTTCTCGCACTGTGTTTAACTGCAGCCTGTGAGAATGAGTCAGGTTCACACCCTGCATATAGGGTCCAATGCGAAAACCTCGCACCTTGCTACAAGGTTGCCTGCGAGAATCTTATCTTCTCGCACTATGTAACATTGCTTGCCTGCGAGCAAGATTTTTGAAAATTTTGAAATTGAGTTTTGATTCTTTCAACTACTCAGATCAGTTGAATTACCTCTTTTGGGCTTATTGGATCATTGATTTATATATCTCTTTCTTTAGTTTGCATGCTTGAACAGATTTAGGGTTTCAAGGTTTTTCATGCCCTTTGTAGCTTGACTTTCGTTTCTTGGCTCTTATTGGCAAATTCATTCTCTCTGACTTCTGGAGCTGAGTGTGTCTGATTGGCTGAGAACCAGTGATTGGTAGAGAGTTAAGTGCTTGGTGTTTCTCATTTTCTTGTTGGTTTGAACGAACAGTTTCATTTGCATTGAGAAGACTCATTGGTTTGCTCTTTGTTTTTACTTTCATTGAAAGAGTTGATTGGGTTGTTATTGCTTAATTCTTTATGATTTGATTTTATTCTTTCTCATTGATATAGTGAGAATTCTTTTTGGAAAGTGAACAATAATATTTTCTTTCAAAAAACATTGTTTTTGTCTTTTAGAAAACATTGAAAAAATCAAATTTTAGAGTTTGTTGAAGTATTTGAAAAAGACATGTAGAGATTGTCCTTTGATAGATGATTGTTTGCATTGACATTTGAAAGGAAATTGTGCATTGCATAGTAGTACATGGTTGATTTGGAAAATTTTCTCTCTTTCCCATAAATAGGATTCATGGAATGAAAAGTGTTACATTTCATCATCATCTTTGCATTATTTGGGTCAGAGTCATACAACATGAGTTTCACTTCCGTTACCTTTGAGTAAACAACAGCTCTTAAAAACATTGCGTAATCTTAAAATTTATCTAGTATCTCTTTTCTAGGGCTCTTTTACACCAACATTTAGCTAGGCTAGTGCTTTGGAGTAGGAAGAGAGATACACTCTCCAAAAGATCAAAACACACAATAGCATCTTGAGTTAGGGAGTGTTAAATTCCATTTGCAACATATTGTCCTAGGAAGCCCTTCTAACACAAGGGTCAAGCACTAGTTCGCATTGGTGTTGGCAGAGTTACTAACCCTGCTTTGTTGACATCTGTGTAGAGATTGAACGTATTACGGGGATCACTCCGAGGTATACCCACAATGATGAGTGGAAGCCTTTTGAGTTGATTTCGGGCTAGATACCCTGCCCTTGCGTGTGGATCGGACTGACGACTGTTCCCCCAGGTTTTATTGTTGTTTGTGGTGACCTTAGTGGCCTATCTCTCTAGGTTATTACCTAAGGTGACTGTGGAGGGGAAAGTCTTCACGGTACCTGGAATTGACGTTGGCCAAACTCACTCGGGCTCCTTGGAGGGTATACCCACGATTATGTGTGGGAGCTTGCACCAGGGTGTAAGTCCATTAAGCAGGCCGTCAGCGTAACTTTTCCACCTTAGCCCTACCCCTTATCGTCTCATTGTTGCGACGTTGGATTTCATCACCAACTAGTGGCTTCGAAATTAGAAGGTATTGTTTGCTTGATGATTGCTGCCTAGATTTTTGTTTACTAGTGTGTGTTGTTTGTTTCTCGAAGTTGACCATAAGAATTTCTTCGCGGAGCTTGTCACTTGTTTACAATTGCTCCCCCACGACGTTCTCGTAGAATGCAAGGTTTATCTCCAGAGCATCTAGACGATTCTCAACCCTTGCTTACTGGTACACCTAAGGGTTCTCCCCATCAGACAGAAGTCCCAGTGGTTACTCCACCACATGGGGAAGCAAGTGATGTTCCAGTTGTCACTACACCACCTCTACAGGTAGAATGAACTGACTCTCTAAAAGATTTTTGAATTACCAATACTAGAGAGGACTATCGCATTCGCCGAGGTGAGCGACCTTTTGTGCGATTAAATTATTCTGACAAAATCATTGTTACATTTTCTGAATCAACTGTTGGGCCTTCTCACAGTGTAGTAGCCAAGAGCCTTTTTGGTCAGGTGATTTCCGTCGAGTCCTTTTCGGTACTAAGTCACCCACTGTCTACGAAATAAACCCTCACGTGTCTTCTGAGACAGAAACTACACCTGAGACTACTACTTATCACTTTGTTCTCCCTCCTGAGATGGCCCATCTCATGAATACTATGAGTGTCCAAACCAAAATTACTGCAGCTACTCTTGCTCCTATCAATACCCAGCGAATTCCCGATGTCATACCGACATTACCACCCGATTACCATGTGTTGAATGCTTTGTTGAATGCTTCCAATCCAACACCTCCGTAAACCCCAGTCGGTTCTCCAGGTGGTCCTCCTTTTCCTGGGCACCCTATTCCCAGTTTTATTCCGACACTCCCTCAGTTTCCTTCTAGTAATCCCAATCCTAGTGGCACTATTCCGACTGTTGCACCAAACTTACAGATTCATGTTGGTGGACAAGGTAGTATGGTTCCTTTTCCTTTTCTCGGACATAACACAGTTACTACACAACCTACCATTGGCACACAACTTCCAGGTGGAAATATACCTATGATAGGGGGACCAACCTCACCTTTTGGACAAAATATACCCCCTAAATTGGCCCAGTATTGGAATCAGATTCTACTGAACTTTCCTCAAAATGTTGGGGGGCAGCAAACTGTCCCTACCGTGGGCCAACCTTATCCGGGTGTAACCAATCCTATTTGGGGTTCAGGTCAGACTACTCAACCCCAGGTCCCTACTCAAACTCAAGGTTACAATCCTTGGGGCTACTATCCTATCCGGCCACCACCGAATCAGCCAGGGCCTTCCCTCTATGGACAGTCTGCTTACGATCCTACTGGTCTGCTGACAGGGCTTCCACCCCAAAGCCATCAGTACCCGCAAGTAAACCGATAGTTGCCTTTTCTTGCTACTTTGGATTTGCCAGATTTGTTTAGGATTCTAAATGATCCTATTCGTCACTCTCCTCAATGGCCTGCTATTCCTGCTAAACTTCCATCTGATATTCCGAAATTCGATGGCAAGGCGGGAGAGGACCCAAATAATCATGTCATGACTTTTCATTTATGGTGTTCATTCAACTCGTTGATGGATGACTCCATTCGTCTACATCTTTTTCAAAGAACCCTTACCGGTTCGGCCGCGAACTGGTATATTGAATTGCCACGAGGTTTCTTTTCTTATTTCAACACCTTAGCTATGGATTTTCTCACACATTACCAGTTACCAATCCGTTACGATACTGGGACTGAGATCTTGACTTCTTTCAAACAAACTAAAGGCACTCATATATTGGATCATATTCATGAGTGTCGAAGGAGACGACGTCTCATTAAACTTGAACTCCCTGATCAGTTACTGGCAGAATGGTTTACGAAATCTTTCGTGAACGAAATTGGTAAAGACATTTCTATGGGTGGTGTTGTTACAGAGGAGCAGGCTATAAGTCGTTCTCAGTATATTGATCTTGTTTATTCGAAAATGGGAACACTTTACGATTTACTACCTGAATTACCTCGTCCTGGTACTTCCAGCACTTCAACTGCTCCAGCTGCCTCGCATGCAGCTGATGGTGTGATTGGTACTGCTCATACTCACTCACATTTTGTTTCCACTACAACCTCTAAATCCAATTCTTATAATGTTCAAAATGCTCCATCTCCTGCCCCTTCTACCGGTAAAACTTCTGAAGTGAACGTTGTTCAGTCTACGCCAACCAGTAAAAATAAATCAAAGAAAGGAAGAGGCAAGAATAAGGAGAGTAAAAATCATAATCAAAATGATCAAACAAAAACCCCTCCTGTTGAAGATCGGGATAAGTGCAAACCACGCTATCCTTGCCTTATCTGTGGTGATGATCACTACACGAAGTATTGTCCTCGACGTGCCGAAGTTACTAAGTTCCTTCAAGGAACGCCGAAACCCTCTACGCCGGCAGTCTTGTCCCAACCCTTTCCGTCTCAGCAACAGGCCTCGTTGGTCATCCATGACCAACCCTCTACTTCTACGACATCATATGTTTTGATGTGTACCGGTGATTTCAAGAAAGACAACGCTGCACTTACCACTAGAGCTAAAGACTATACTCCATCTAAAGAGAAGGTTGATGATTTACCTCCTGATTTGGTACAACCCTCTCCGTCGAATCCACCCATGAATGATCCTCTTCATCTCGAACGACCGAGCCTTGATACAGTTCTGCGACCACCCCCGAAAGGTGTCGTTAATAAATCGACATTCAATCCTCATGCTCGTGCGGCCCAGCACTATAGCATTGTCAAAGATCTAGCCCGAGCACCTTCAGCGATGTCTGCCCTTGAAGTCCTTCAGTCTTTCCCTGCACAACGAAGGGCTCTGTTGAAAGCTATAGGTGGAATTGATCCTACAGATACGAATCTCATAGTCTTTGACTTGGAAGATCATATTCCAAGGTTACCCCCTCAGCTTGCATTCCAGATACAAGTTGTTGTTTCGGACAAAAACATTTGCCGAACTGTTATTGATGAGGGTGCCTCTACGTGTGTAATGTCTTTTATTTGTTGGAAAGCCATTGGCTCTCCTCCTTTAAATGAATCACAAAATAAATTGAAATCCTTTAATGGCTCGGGTTTTAATCCTTACGATGTTCTTCCATCGTTGCCTGTTACTCTAGAAGGTAAGATGGTCCAAGTTGAAGTGGAAGTTTTTGATGCTCCCCTGGATTATAATCTCCTACTTGGTCGTAGCTGGATAGATTCTATGCGTGCTGTTGTGTCAACACTTTTTCATGTCGTATGATTTCCTCATTAAGGAAAGGTGGTTACGGTTGATCAACTTGCCTTCTTTAACTCCGATACTCGTACTGGCAATGTGCCATTTATAGCTAAAACTCCACCGGGTTACGAGAATGTTGGTGTAGGACTTTTAAAAGACTCTTCATTAATGGGTACTTTCCCCATACTACCACCACCCGATATTCCAAGCCCATCAGTTGCTTCTATTAATATGATATCTATTGTTCCTCATGAACTTCCTGTGTCTGTCGACCCTTGGATAGTCCCTGATCCTAGAGATCATACTCGTTTCAGCGACGTCATGCCGTTAAGTCCGGTTGAGTCTGCTTATCACGCCATTCAATCGACAACCCCTTCTATACCCTCTCTTGAGGAGTTGTCTCCCTACCCTTTCCGGGTCATCTTTCCCACTGATAAGATGATCATGTCTGTCATGGCCGACACACCTTGGGACGACGGGCATCATCATTCCATACTGTTTCTGGAACAACACACTCTGGAGAATTACCAGCGGATTTCAACTTCGTCGATCGTTGTTGTCATATCAACCGTTCTCAGATCTACACGTGATATGTTTGTGGAAGGTAACCTCAGTAATATTTCTCCCACGATACCCATTGATATATCAGTTAAACCTGGGATAGTTGAAAATGTTCATATTGGAGCTTCATGTTCTCCTGAAGAAATTGTCACTTATACTTCTCTGTTTAAAGAATTTTGTGATATCTTTTCCTGGAGTTATGAAGAGATGCGAGGTATCGACCCTGCTATTGTTGTCCATGAAATTAAGACATACCCCGGAGATAAAACAGTCTGGCAACGCCTCCGTCCTGTCCATCCACGTAAAGCGGTAGCTATCAAACTCGAAGTTGAAAAACTTCTTAAAGTCGGTTTTATTTATCCCGTGGCTTTAACAAAAATGGTTTCCAACCCTGTACCGATTGATAAGAAAGGTGGTAGTATACGTGTTTGTGTTGATTATCAGGATATTAACAAAACCTATCTGAAAGACAACTTTCCAACCCCTTTCATCGACCAGATCGTCGATGACTGTGCCGGTAGTGAAATATTTTCTCTCGTGGATGGATTCTCCGGCTATAATCAAATTAACATCACTCCTGAGGACCAACATAAAACTTCTTTTATTTGTCCTTGGGGTACTTTCGCCTATAGAAAACTTCCCTTCGGTCTTAAGAACGCAGGTGCAACGTTTCAACGTGCTATGTCTTATGTGTTTCACGATATAAAGCATATCGTTCAACCTTATTTGGACGATTTGCTAGCTCATTCTTTACGTCGAGTCGATCACCCCAATCATCTTCGAGCATTTTTCGTTCGTTGTCGGTTCTATCGCATTCGTCTAAACCCTCATAAATGTGTCTTTTGTGTAGATTCTGGCCATATTCTAGGTTTCATTGTTTCACGTCAAGGGATTCGAGTAGATCCTATAAAGGTTGAGGCGATTCTTAATCTTCCTCCTCCTTCTTCACTGCGCCAGTTACAAAGTTTGCAGGGGAAAGCAAACTTTCTTCGTCGTTTCATCCCTAATTATGCCGAGATTACTCGTGGTTTTACGCGTCTTCTAAAGAAAGGTTCAGAGTTTGTTTGGGCTAAAGTTGCCAATAACGCTTTTGAAGCTTTGAAGTTGTCCCTCATGAAAGCTCCACTTCTTTTTCCTCCTGATTATAGTCGGGATTACTTTCTTTATCTAGCTACTTCCGAGTATACCATTGGCATGGTTCTCATTCAGGAGGATGATGCACATGATGAACATGTTATATATTACTTGAGTCAAAGTCTCACTTCAACTGAAATCATGTACCAACATGTTGAAAAACTGGCTTTGGCTGCTGTTCAAGCGGTTCAACGTTTTCGCCATTATATTCTCTCCAGGAAAACTACAGTGATTTCACATTGTAACCCCATGCAACATATTTTGACATGTCAATTGCTGGGGGGAAAGTACTCCAAGTGGATTTTCATTCTCCAAGAGTTCGACTTGGAATTCGATCGCGCCACGTCGAAGAAATCCTTAGTTTTTGCTGAGTTAATTTGTGATTTTCCCCACTCTGCCACGGAGAATGTAGCAGTCGATTCATTACCTGATGAATCACTTTTCCTTATCAATACTAACGATATTTGGTATGGAGATATCATTATATATCTCCAAACTCAAACTTTCTGGTCTGCTTTGTCTAGCACCGAACGCCGTCGTATCCGTTATCAAGCCCGTCAATATATTATCCTTGGAGATACTCTTTACCGTCGAGGCATTGACTCTGTTTTTCGACATTGTTTGACTTTTGACAAAGCCGAGAAAGCTTTGAATGACTGCCATTCTGGAGCATGTGGTGGTCATATGTCTGGGTATGCTATTGCCCAGAAGATCTTACGCGCGGGATATTTTTGGCCTTCCTTGTTCAATGACTACATTATTGTTGTTCAGAAGTGCCATGCCTGCCAAACCTACAATCAGAAAATTTGGTCGCATCATGCTCCCCTTCATCCTGTGGTCTCGATTGGTCCTTTTGCAAAATGGGGCATTGATTTCATGACATGTCACCCTCACTCGGCTGGGGGGCATGGTTATATTATTGTAGCTGTTGATTATTTTACAAAATGGGTCGAGGCAATGCCAACATTCGATAATACTTGAAAGACTGCAGCGTTATTTCTTTTCAACCATGTCATAACTTGTTTTGTTGTTCCTCAGGCTATCGTTACCGATCACAATAGTCATTTTAGGAATTTTATGATGTCTGAACTTATGGAAAAGTTGGGTCTTCGTCATGATAGCTCAACGCCCTATTATCCGCAAGCTAATGGTCAGGTCAAAGCAATCAATAAAGTTCTTATAACTATGATTCGAGGGATGATAGGAATTCATAAAACCAGCTGGCACACGATGTTGTTTTCGGCATTGTGGGCATATCAGACATCTATTAAACCCGCTACGGGGTTTACGCCCTTTCGATTAGTTTATGGCATGGAAGCCATTATACCAATAGAATGTGAGATACCTTCTGTGAGGCTAGTTGTAGAACTCTTACCCAATACTTCTGCTGAAGAGGAACGTCTGTTGTATCTGATGCGATTAGACGAGACTTGTCGTGACGCTACTCTAGTAATAGAAGCCCAGAAGAAACGTGTTAAGGCACAGTATGACAAGCATGTCAAGCCTCACATTTTCTCTGAAGGAGATCTTGTTCTTCTGTATGAACAAGATAAAGATGTCTTAGAAGCTGGGAAATTCAAACCAATGTGGCGTGGTCCTTACATTGTTAACAAAGTTTTGGAAAAAGGAGCGTATGAGCTAGTTGATTATGATGGTATACCTTTGAGTGAACCCAGAAATGGGTTATACTTGAAGAAGTACTATGCATAAGTCATTTGTGCACAAGTACTTGTATTTTATGTGTCATACTGTGTGTGTGTTACTTTAGTTTTCTTTTGGCGTTATCTAGTCTCTGCCCTTACGTGACATTGTGTTTGATTGCCAGATGTTGGAGTATTCGCTACCTTATATTGGCTTCGCTGATGGTGCTAGCCGTATTACTCGGAACCTATCTTCCACTACATGGGCAATCTATGCCCCAACAAACGAGTTCATATCTTTACAAGGTGTATGTCTTGGCCGAGCAACCAACAACATCACAGAGTATAGCGCCATTATTGAATTATTGGTTGATGCTATCTCTCTCGGAATTCGTCATTTGGTTGTGCGACTTGACTCGCAGCTTGTAGTACTATAGTTAAGTAATGTCTACTCTATTCGAAGTCCTACTTTATTAAGAGTATATTTTCGGATTCGCCTCTTGGAACGGTATTTTGATCACATTGAATATCAGCATATTCCTAGATGTCTTAATACATTAACAGATGCTTTAGCTAATTATGTATTGGACAGACATTTAAATCATTTATAAATCAAACACATTACAATTCACACAATGTAAAGTAAACTGGTAGAAGCCGTTTGTATATATATAACGATCAAAAGAGTTTGTTTTTACAAAATGTTTGTCCGAAGACCAAAATATCAAAAATTGAAGCTTCTAGCTTCTACATAGTGACATCACGGATGACGTTCATGGTAACACACTACTGCCCTAGCTACCCTGCGGAGCAGTCGAACCATAGCTGCTGAAACCCCTACGGTATGACGTTGATCGCGTCGTGGAACCTCTTCCAGAGTCATATCTGGAATGTCTGCTGTCAGGCCTTCTAAGTTCTGTTCCACCACCTGGTAATCTTCGGCATACTGTTGTAATACTACTGCTGCTTCTCCTCATCGCTGGATAGGAGAACTGCCAGCAGGTCTATACGGTCCAACGTCTGTGTTATCAACAAATATTTTGTGTTAGTCTTTGGATAAATCTATAAAACAAAAACATTTAAATATGATAAAAATTCAAAAACATTTAAAAACAAAAAAAAAATTGTGTACTTATTACCGAGGTCACCCCACTGAGCATCCTCAGGTAATGCTAGATCCGGATCTCCTCGGAAATCCAACCCGACATATGCGTAGTCATCGACCATCAACATCTGGTTCTGCAACCAGTCAAAGAAAATATCGTCATATTTGATGATTGGTCCTGCCACATGTCGGGCCATGAGCCGACACCATCGTAACATC
>ML798907.1:213513-250455 GCA_009831015.1 Picea engelmannii | reverse complement strand
ATCTTAGCATCCCATCTTCGCATAAGAAAAGATTTGTCTAGTTTCCAGTTAGCATTCATAGATGTTAAATTCACAAAGGCATAGCTAAGATTGCACCTATTCTTGAAATCAATTGTGAGTTGAAAAAATCGGAGGAAGAGTTAGGCTTGTTTGGGTCTATGATGTGCTTGTTGCAGCTGGCACAATGTTGAACTAGCCTAGCCAAAAGTAGCTCAACTGAACATTGAACTTCGATAATTAATTCAAATTTGTGTTGCGACTTTGAATTGCATTGTACATAGTGGCCATTCGAAAAATTTGTTGTCGGGAGTAAGAACTTACTTGCCCATAATTATTGGTTTTTGATAGTAAGAACTTACTTGCCCATAATTATTGGTTTTTGATAGATAGAGATATTGCTAAGTTATTGAGTATATCAAGGAATATCACATTATTTATGTCAGTGAAATACAGAGAAATAATGAATTGATACTTCACAACCAATTCCCTTCCTTTCCAAGAGTGCCAAAAATGTTTTTCTTCAACAACGAAATCATTTTTTCTCTGCTATAATGCTTAGATGCAAAAAACATTTTTCTTGGACTTCAAGTATCATTGATTGTTTACCTCTTCATTCTATCTTGACTCTGAAAGGAAAACATTATGCTAGTCCTAGGAAATCTCATGGAAGCAATAAATACACCAGCAAAAGAAATTTCGTTTTTCTCTCCTCTGAAAATACCATGGGAGGCCAATACAATTTTTTTATGCTGCAAAAAATGGGGATTTCTCTAGAGTGTTTGGAGGCCCATCCCAATTCACTCTAGCTCGACAATCAACCAAAAAAAGGAATATAAGACACCACCCAATGGTATGTATAGCTTGTACAGTCGTCGTATGGTCTTACCACAGTTCACTTGAAGTAGGGGTTGTCTCAGGGGATGCTTATGGTCAGTGGGAAAGCCTCCATGCCCAACAAATAGGTGAATTGAGCCACTAGCAAGTAAAACATCCAGACTCATGAACAAATTCACCCAGGAAGATATGTACTCGTCCAAGGAAGTGGGAAACGTTCCAAGGAGAAAGGGATTTTCTCCAACGATGGAATTACAGTCCAATGAGTAATAAATTTGCCCTAACAAATAGGAATTTGACCAAGAGAAAGTGTTAATTTGTCTCGAGGAAGAGATATTGCTCAGGGAGGAGGGCGTATGGCTTTGCAGAGAAATAAAATCGCATGAGGTAGAGAATTAAGCATTGAGAATGGAAACTTAGCTAAATAATTGCAATAGTCAATTTTTATCAGCCATTGATCTCAAAAGTTAGAGTGAAATGGGTGGTGATCTCAAAAGTTAGAGTGAAATGGGCGGTGGATAAAATTAAGCATTGAGAATGGAAACTCTGCTAAATAATTGCAACAGTCAATTTTTTATCAGCCATTGATCTCAAAATTTAGAGTGAAATGGGCGGTGGACATTCCAGAGCTGTTGTGGTTCTTCATTTCCATCATAATTCAATTATAGGCACCAATTTAACCCAAACCCACTGGTCCAAACCCTTAACTAACTCCCAAACCAATTGTGGAACCAGACTAGTGGCCAATTTGAACCCGAACCCACTCGTCCAAACCCTTAACTAACCCCCAAACCAATTTTTGAACCAGAATAACTATTTCAAACTCATTCAAAACAACTTCAAACAAAAGAAAGCCTCTACCCACTCCCTCCCAAACACTGAAATAATTAAATTTTTCATATTTGTGTATTTAATAGTAAACCAGGCCAGTCTCAGTTCCCTATCGATTTGACTCTTAATCGGTTCTAGTCTTGGTCCCAGTCCCATTTCTAGTTCTTACAAATTTTCTTTCGAGTTACAGTCTACTATAGGGATGCATGGATATGAAACCCTACACATCATTACCTTTTAAATGAAATCTTGATCCGAAAGAACCCATAAATGGTAAATATTTCAAATAACAGAAAAATAAATGGAAAAAAAATGAAATAAACCCTACAATATTCCCTATGCCATCGAATAAGAATCAAGATCATATAAACACATTCAAACTCTACTCAAGGAATTTTGGAATGGAAAACTTCACATAGAAAACTTACCAGGGAGAACTTTGCGACCTTCAAAAAACTTGGAGGGTGAACTCGACTTTTCTCGTTATTTTTTGAACGACAAACAACATTCGTGAAAATTTCAGGAGGGCAAACTGCATTCCCTGCACCTTTCCCAAGTTTTCTTGGGCGAATGTGGATTTGAAGCGCAAAGGATTGAATTTTCTTGGGCGAATGTGGATTTGAAATGTGGAGGGTCAAATTCTTATGGGCAAATGCGGACTCGAATTGCAGAGCGCAGAGGGCTAAATATTCCAATGAATTAAACGAATTAAAAATACAATGGGCGAATAAGTTAAGTATTTATCCATTAAATATATTTTTGGGGCTAAACTTCATAAATTTCATAAATCATTATATTATAAAAATTTCGCCCACTTGAAATTTTAGGGCCTCAAATTTCACCCAATGGCAAAATTTCGCCCCTAAAATTATCTATGGGTATCTTTCCCTTGATAAGAGATTGTGACATTTTTGCACTAGTGGAATATCTTGCGCATCCAAACTCGATCTTGAATTATGATCATACAAAATTCAATGAACAATTATTCAAATGCATGTGCATAAATGACATAAATTCAATCAGATAAATGAATTATAAATCAAATCTAGACTTACTTCAAACAATGAGGGAGAATTTGACAAACTTGCAACGATATGGAATGAGATGGAATCTGAAGAATTGATCATTTGATATTATAACCTTATTTTCCCTGCATTTTGAGCAAAACCATCATCAATACATGCATGAATTTGATATTAAAAGTTATCAATGCTTTTAATTATTTTCATATGTGTTTGTATATATCGAACACATTGATGCACTACACTATGAAACACATCTAATCGTGACCTCTGTTAGAGCCTCCGCAAAAACAAATACCCATAAATTTTAATTGCGGAAGTTTGCATTTATATTTTATCGATAAAATTGGTATCGGTGTGTGTTTAAGTATTACGCAGAGGGGTGAATTAATTTGTGTGGTGCACCGATTTAACGACAAATTCATTTTTTTAAATATATAGTTTACTAAGTGTTTTTATATACAAAGTGTATCGGTGCGCTTTGTAGCGCACCAGTATGGTATATACAATGAGAAACACAATGAAAAAAAGAGTGGGAATTTCATTTTTCGAAATATATTTGTTTATAAATTAAAATACTATTCATTATTTTGTTTTTTTTGACAGAATTTAGAAGGAATATTTGTGAAAGATAGATTTACCACCAAAGAATTTGGAGTGTATATATTTTTTGGAAGAACAAAATTTGGAATGGATCCATAGAGCATGTACAAATTTGCAACGAGAAATTTCAAGTATATGATTTCATTCTACTGATCATTTCAATCTTTCTCTATTCCATTCAAACTATTTTCAATGCATGTTAAAAAAAAATGGTTTCATAGTTACTTGAACGGTATTGGAAGCCCTAGTTTTCTTGTTGTTTCTTTCGATTCACCTCTCTATGTTTTATATGTAGATTTTTTTTAAGCAATAGATTTTTATCGGGTTTATTTAGTTGTATATGGGGCATTTGGTATTAATTGCAATGGTACCACTCATTGCATCGGATCCCAAACCCTATCATTGTCAATGATTTTATCAAAAAAAAAAAATGTGGTATGTGGTGCGCACTGTACAAGAAAATCGCACCAAGACACATTGTACATGTTGATATTTGGGCAGCATCGGAAAGACATTTTACTAGATTGATAATTAATAACATGATTATTAATTATTAAACAATATTATTAATGTAATAATATATTTGTAATATAAAGTATAATGATATATAATAAAGTATAAAGTATAAATATAAAGTATATTTATATTATATGTATAATATAATATAGAGTATAAATATATTTATTACCCAATGGATGCATCTCTTCATGGATGGTCACCATGGTCACCATATTCTCTTTATATATAAAAACACCCATCATAATAATAATATATTCATCCATATACAATCATCTCTTATGAAAATTCAACATGGTATTAGAGCGGTACTGGGCTTGACTCCCTCAGAGGAGGGCCCAGGAAAATGAGAGTAGAGTAAAGTCTTAGGAGTGTCAAATTTATGGGGTTGTTGCAATCTCTATGTATACCATATTTACTTTTTACTCCTACCTAAATTCTAGAAACAATTCCATAAATTATGGTGGACACTAATTTCTAGTAAAAATGTCTAATTACCTAAATATGAGGAATGTACTGCATATTTTCTTCTACCTATATTTATGCAAAGAATCGCATGAATTATGGAGGAACAATTTAACAAATTCAAATACTATATGGATGGATTATAACCAAATTAATCTTTGGGTAGTTACGAAAGGTATTCTCCAACTATTTATAAGAAAGAAAATTTAATTTAATTTTAAATTTAATTTTCAAAGAGACATGTCTTTTTGGATCAATTTAATATTACTATAAAAGAAACAACAATAGACACACATATTTTTCTCTCTCACACGTGGGAAGTGGAAGTGATCTAAGTAAGAGACCGAAGTTTCTAAGTAGTTCAAATTTTCTGAGTGTGATTACTTAGTGATGTTCTAGAGTTTACTAAAGTAATATCGTTGGAAGTAATTACCACTTGCAGAAAATTGTGCTTGTCTAATTTAACACTAGAAAATCAACATGGTTAGCCATATGAGATAGATTTGATGGATGTGTGTTCATAGAAGATGTATCATTTTGAGGGTCACTGTATATAGTTGTGCACAAGATAAATTGGTCTCATCTAGGAGACGTTTTTTGTTGTTCTTGTTTCTTATTCCAAGCACGTCACATGTAATAGCTCTGAGAAGGAGCCATAATGATAGTCGCAGGAAGCAACATGAAGTAAGACTATCTAGACATAGAGTTGTGCACATCCATGTACTAAAGAATAAGATGATTTTAGCACATGCAGAGGGAGCAGATGACTCTGAAGACTATATAACCTCAGAGGGAGTGATGGATTCATATGTTTTCTATGGGAAACTGGATAGTCTCGTGATGAAATGTTGTAGCTATTAGAGAGCTACCCATCAACCCTGGATGCATTTTGTGAAGTCGATATGGATTTCCTGTGATGTATAGTTTTGTGTGTTCAACAGTCAATTGTCACGATCTCGTGTGGATGGTGACAGTGTTAGAGTCTATGTCAGATATAATACCTTCCTCATTAAGAGGGAGTGTTGAGATTTTATGTAATTTCAGAAGTTATTCTTAAGTGTTAATGTTTCAGCATGAGGCTGACATTCTCCCAATATTGGTCATGGTAATTTTACCAATGGAGAATGGCTCTAGCATAGTATTCTAAAGACATAAGACTCAAAGTTTGTGGCTTTCAACATCTGGAAGGACTAAAATTCTTCCAGTGGCACATATGGAAACTTGATCAGGAATAATGGTCCTTGTAGTCACAAAACACTTAGTTGAGTACGTGACAACTATAGGACACTCAATGTGCAGATTAAAGAAGGCTTTATATGGATGAGATCTTTTTGAATCAAAGGAAGTATACAATAGAAATCTTGAAGAGGTTCGAGATGTTGGATTGTAAGGCAATTGCTACACCTATGGTATCAAATCCGAAGTTGTTACAGGATACGACTTCAGAGACTATGGATGTTACTTTATATAGGGAGATGGTGGGTTCTTTGATGAACTTGACGAACACAAGACCAGATATATTGTTTTTTGTGAACACCTCGAGTCAATATATGGAGCAACCCAAGTAGGTTCATTTGTTCACAACAAAATATGTGATGAGGTACCTTAAGGGTACATTAGATTATGGTCTCAAGTATGTGACAGACCATGAGTTTGGGTTATAAGGATATTTGAATTCATATTGGGCCGACAATATTCTTGATCGGAAGAGTACTTTGTCATATTTCTTCAATCTAGGCTCCAGTATGATTTCATGGAGCATAAAGAAGTAGTCATGTGTGGCGCTCAGTACAACTGAAGTTGAGTATTTGGCAGCATGTGCAGTGGAAGTGTGGCTTCGAGAAATACTATCTGGGTTATTTGATCTCGGAATGGAGGAGACCTACATTTGGTGTGACAACCAAAGTTGCATGAAGTCGTTAGAGAACCATGTGGTCTATGACAGGTTTAAGCATATCGAGATCAAATATTACTATATCAGGGATATGGTGCATAAGGGAGCAGTGAGGCTCTAATTTCATGACTACAGAGGATCAAGTTGTGGACGTGTTTACCAAGTTGTTGTCGAGGATGAAGTTTGAGTACTTCAGGGACAAGCTTGGCGTGGTCCCTCTTCAGAGGGAGTGTTCTCATCCAGCATGAAAAAGGGTTGGCACTGAGACATGTGGAACTCATCTAGCATGAAAAAGGGATGGCACTGAGTGTTCTCATCTAGCATAAAAAAGGGCTAGCACTGAGACAGGTGGAACTAATCCAGCATGAAAAAGGGTTGGCACTGAGTGTTCTCATCCAGCATGAAAATGGGTTGGCACTGAGACATGTGGAACTCATCCAGCATGAAAAAGGGTTGGCACTGAGTGTTCTCATCCAACATGAAAAAGGGTTGGCACCGAGTGTTCTCATCTAGCATAAAAAAGGGTTGGCATAGAGACAGGTGGAACTCATCCAACATGAAAAAGGGTTGGCACTGAGATAGGTGGAACTCATCCAACATGAAAAGGGGTTCGCACTGAGACTGAGGGTGTACATTATCTGATATTGATGCATTGCAGGGTAGTGCATGTCTTGGGGACATGTTGTAGTTATTTGAGAACTACCCACGGGCCTTGGATGCATTGGTTGTGAAGTCACAAGGGTGCACATGATGAGGTACATATGCATTGCGAGGTAATGGATGTCATGGTGACATGTTGAAGCTATTTGAGAGCTACCCACACATAATCTTCAAAGGTAATATTGGCATAATGTAGAATGTCTCCCGCGCCGAGAGGGAGTGTTGATGTTTGGGTAGCATTGGAAATACATTCTAGTAGATTAATAATTAGTAATATGGTTATTAATTATTAAAAAATATTATTAATGTAATAATATATTTATAATATAAAGTATAAATATATATAATAAAGTATAAAGTATAAATATAAAGTATATTTATATTATATGTATAATATAATATAAAGTATAAATATATTTATTACCCAAGGGACGCATCTCTTCATGGATGGTCACCATGGTCACCATATGTTTTTTTATATATAGAACACCCATCATTATAATAATATATTCATTCATATACAATATCATCTCTTATGAAAACTCAACAATACAGAGGTAGAACCTCAATGCTCACTATATAGAAAAGTGCATCGAGTCGCATATATCTATCAAAAACATTGATTAGTTGAAATTATAAATAATATTGATTTTAGTATCATATGCATATGTGTTAGTAGTGGATAATGACTAATAGTATGCACTAGTGTGTATATATGTTTGACGCACTAAAGCGTTTCTTTTTTTAATGATGTGCACTGAAATACTAGATTGTATAAAAATTACATAATTTATATTTCTAATGATTCCTGATTTTTTTTTTGATACAAGATGGATGATAGAAGTTCAAGGGAAACATCTTATTGCAATGAGCATGATGGTAGCTCATCCTAACAAGAGAGGGAGGGAATTTCTTTAAGTTTTATTAAAAATTTAATATATTTGAAATATTCGTAAGTTTAAATTAATGATGTGTATTGGTTATGCATGTCATGCAAAGAAAAAACTTGAAGAAACTTGATAAGATTGTTCTCAATATGAGTGTAAAAGAGTGTAAAATATTTATGAAAATGTTGCAAAGAGAGGAAACAGGTGGATCGAACGGTAATCAACATGAAGTTTTTCTTTGACTTTTTATTAAAAATGATTTTTTTTACATTAATCGCTAACAAGTTTTAAACACTCAATTTCACATTTTTTTAATGTTATACAAGGACCAATAGTGAGGGAATGGAACCTCATCCTAAGAGGAAAAAAAATCTTAAGGATGTAAATGATGTTGATGGCTTGGTGATCAGTTCATCTCGAGTGGTAATTGAAGTTAAAGAGAGGGGGAAATTATTTTACATAGATTTGAGGGATATATTGGAAATAATGTATAGACGTACTTTCCACGTACAATACAAAAATCAATCCAGTGACTCCAAGAACCAGGTTATACATAAAATACATGAAGCATTTTCGGAGCCATGGTCAATGAGACCCGATGAGACTTGCAATAGAAAAAACTTACAATAACAAAAAATAATCATTTAAAAGGTAGTGTTACTAAACACGTTTTTCTATAATATATTCCAATAATTACCAAATTAATTTGTTTTGCTATATTTACTTTCATGTCCATTTAAAAAACATTATTGTATTTTTTTTTTCAATAATATTATGAAAATTCCAAGCAACAAATGAGGGGAAAGCCAATAGATGCCGGTAGGGATGTCCAAAAAACTGTACAAGGAGATGGTAAAAGAAATGAACATAATTGCATCACAGGAAGAGGCATCCCAATAACAACATGCATCAGAGGTGTGCAATCATTCTTTTATTCTTTTATGTATATTGAATTTAATTATCATACAAAATAGTAATTTTCAATTGTCTTGTTGTAGACAAGAAAACAAAATGGAACCCAATCAACACATAAGACAAGACGACAAGGAAGAAAAGGGTTGATCGCAAAGTTTGTGAGTACTTGCGTTTTTAGTGTTACTTAAGTTTTCATATTTGTTGTGATCTTTATATTTAAAGAATTTTTTACGCTCATCCATGGATGTCTTCTAATAGGTGCTAACATATAAAAAAGACTAAATCGAACAATTGATCAACATTGGGTTAAGTGAGGGTTGTGAGTATATGTTGAAGTATTAAGGTTTAATTGAACAATTTGTAAGTAGTTATGTTGTTTAACTTCCCTTGTTTTATAATTAATGGAACAATAAGAAACCTTTATATTAATTATATCGACCAATCTATGTCATGACGTATTAAACATGTGTTGATCCTCAAATGTGTTAAGTCTTTTGCAAATATCTCTTGTATATTCCTTTCCCATACTTAGAGAATTCTTGGGTTCGTCATAGGATCATAGCACATTCTTCTAGTCTTGTTCAATTTCTGCACCCCCTAAAATACACCATTGAGTTATGTAACATCCCCATCTCTGCTCTGAGCCATGTCACATCAAAATTTTGAAACTCTAATACCACTTTGTAATGTATCCAACCTCCCAGCTGAGTCTCGTTACCACACTGTAAAGTATCCACTACTACAAATTGATAAGTAAATCTCTGATATCAATTCTTTCTTCTAAAGAAACAACTCATTGAAACCAACAACACGCACAACTAGCCTTGTGCTAAGTGCAACTATGTTTTCTTAGTGCACACAAACCAGCCTTGTACCGCGTGAAACAATTATGTCTTATCATTTATGCGTGCTCAACCATTATTGTGTCGGTCGCGTCGACTGACTCTCAACACACATGGCATTTCTAGCTTCGCACTAGAACCCATATGATTATTGTTGAAGTTACTTAATAGATAGTGACTATAATAATGGAAATAACTCATAGTACTACGCACACAACCATTCCTATGTCACGCATCAGATCTATCCTTTTTACGCACACAGACTAATTTCCCTATGTGCATGATGATTTAGGCCTTGCCTTAGAATCTCATGATTATTACCATAAAATTATCTAATAGGAAACACTTAATAACTACCATGCTCTACATCTGCAACAATTATGAAAAACTAACAATACATGCCTGTCCCAACTTAATTATGTACCAATTCCATAAATAGAAAATAACATAAGCATTCACATGTTAAACAATATAAAAACACATATAACCATCATGACCCAAGCCCTACATATGCAGTAAACATGCAGTTCTAAAAGATATATAATACATGCACAAATATATATACAATTGCAACACATAATATATTTACATGTATATGCACATTACTTAGAGAATAATACACTTAAGAAAACTCAGCAGCAGGTCGCCCTCAAGATGGGGATAAAACTCCACATGGGCAAGGAAACATGACCCAACTAAGGTCTCTCAGATAATTGAAAACCTCATATACAGGTGCCAATTCTAACATCCATCCTATAGCCCCTCATTCCCCACATGCCTATCCCACCCTAGGAAGTGTGCCTCTTCTCTTCTAAATAGTCCTTTGGTTGCCCCACTTTCCTTCTGGGGCTTCAACAACAAGATGGACAGGAAGTCTTAGAGCCCTATAGCTATTGGCACCTTGGGAATCAATTCCCAGCATTTCTCTCGTCTGGAGAGAATTTTCACAAGCCTAACAACCCACTTCTTTGACAAAAACAGGCATGAAGACCCACTTCTTTGAAAAACATGGGCTTGGAAACCTACTTGTTCATCCAACATAGGCCTGAAAACCCACTTCTTCATCCAACACGGGCCTGACAACCTGCTTCTTCAATAACACATGGGCCTGACAACCCCCCTCTTCAATAGCACTGGAGCTTGACCACCTGCCTCTTTAATAGTGCATAGGCCTTCCCAAGCTTAGGGTTATGTGATGGAAACAAGTTACAACAAGATATGGATGCCTCACAGAGGAAAGTTGGTCTTCCCGATGAAGGAATGAGTGAATCCCTTGAAATACACTAAGGCCCAACAATATATTTCCATGGCTAAGACTAGACATTTGTCACCTTAATAACTAGCTTCGCTCCACTTGGTGATTTGTTCTCATCCCTTAGGAACTTAGGATAAATACATATCCCATAATTATACTTTTGGAAATATTATTAAAATATTCCCTTTAAGCTTCCCACCTCTTTCCCATTCTAGTGGAGTTTTAACACCCCATCTCTTTTTATATGATTGGTATATGCGCAATGATATGTTTTTATTAATATCTGAGTGCAATTACATTTTACAAAAATAGGCACACTAACCTTTGTCGCAATCTAGGATCTCCAGCCTCATAACCACACAAGCACTCTAGCCTCAATATACATATACACAAAGGCTCTCTGACTTTAAAAATATCATGGCTACAAACATGGTTTGGTGCACACTTTGAAGCAATCCTCGTGCACTTACCCAGGTGAACTCAAAGCTATGAAACATGCATGTACTCTTCCCTTGGTTCGTGTGCACGACAAAATTTGTGCACTTACTCAGGTGTGCAAAAAGTTATGAAACAAGCATGCACTCTTACCTTAGTGCATGCATGCTAAAATGTATCCAAAAATTGTGTGCCCATGGCTCACCATCCTATATGTACATGTACATTTGCATTACAATTGGGGTTGGGCCTAGGTGTATTACATTCCCCTCCCCCTTATTTATGCATTATCCTCAGTGCATTATGTACAATCAAAACTTCAAAAGTCTTCAAAACGATATAGGTAATATGTGTGCATAGCATCCTCGTGCTCCCAAGTTGCATCCTCGGGACTGTAAAAGGTCCACTGGACATTTACCAATCCTATTGCGTGATTCCAGAGAAGCTTGAATTTTCGGTTCCAATATGCACATTGGTTGAACTCCGAAGTCGCCTTCTTGCTCCACTTGAATCACATTCCAATCAATTGCATGATTATAAGCAAGCACATATTTTGAAAGCAAAGATACATGAAACACATTATGAATGCATATGGATGTAGGGAGTGCAAGCATGTATGCGACATAACCAATTCTTTCCAAGATTTCAAATGGCCCACAATAACGTCTTGCTAGCTTTGAACAATTTCCCAACTTAAGTGAACTCTTTATAGATTTCACTTTCAATAACACGTGGCCACCCACTTTAAATTATCTCTAAGTTCTTCCCTTATCATCATGGTTTTTCCGCCTGTCCTCAAAATCCTTTAAATTTTGTTTTATGTTCACCATTTTCTCGTCCATTTCCCTTAGCAAATTTGTCCCAACCACTGCTCTGTATGTTGGGTTGTCCCAGCCCATTGGTTTGTTGCACTTTCTGCCATAAAGTGTCTCAAATGGGCTCATCTTTAGAGATTCTTGATATCCATTGTTATAAGAAAACTCAACCAAATGTAAATATTTTCCCACGGCATCGGTTTGTCCATCACATACATTCTTAGCATTTCTTCTATCATTTGATTCATTCTTTCTATTTACCCATCTGACTCTAGATGGTAGGTTGTGCTAAAATTCATATTTGTTCGAAATCCTTTAAATAATCCCTTCCAAAAATTTGATGTGAACTTGGGATCTTTGTTAGACACAATTGTCTTAGATACACCATGCAATATGGAAATTTCCTTCATATAAATGTCGACAATGTTGGTTTCCTTGTGTGCGACTTTTACTAAAATAAAGTGGGAATCTTTAGTAAGCTTGTCTACTACTACCATGATAGAATCATGTTGCTTGGTAGTTTTGGGCAGCTTCATGATAAAACTCATTGTGACAACTTCCATTTCCACTCAGGGATGGGCAATGGCTATAGAAAACCAACTAGGTGCTTGTGCTCATCCTTTACTTTCTAACATTCCAAACACTTGGCAATAAAATCAACTATTTCTTTCTTTATACCTGGCCAATAATATTGACTCTTGACATCAACAATGGTTTTCTAACAACCCGGGTGTCCAACATAGGGCACATTAAGAATTTATTTTAATATCCAGTTTTTCAATTCCTGAGAGTTTGGCATACAAATTCTTCTTCTATATATGAGGATTTCATCACCTTTTAACTCAAAATTATCAATGGTCTGTTGCAAAATACTTTGATGTACCTTTGTTTTTATTTCCACATAGTGTTGATATGATTTTGTAGCCTCCAAAATTGTATCCTTCAAATATGATTTGTACATTCTAATGGTGGTAGCACGCATCTCATGCACTCTCATGTTGAATGCATCAACCACCTTGTTGTCTTTACCCTTGATATGATTTATATCAAATTCATACTCACTGAGGAATTCTAACCACCTACTATTCTTGGCATTTAGATTTGGTTGTTCAAACAAATATCTCAGATCATTGTGGTATATCCTCAACTTGAATCTTCTTCCCATGAGGTAGTGCCTCCACATCTTCAATGCATTCACTATGGTTTCCAATTCCAAATCATGAGTAGCATAGTGCCTTTCATGCTCTTTTAATTTCTTTGATTTGTAGCACACCACATGCCCATTATGACTAAAGACTCCACTAAGCCCATCCTTGCATGCATTAATGCACATAAGGAAGTCTTCATTATGATCAACAATTCTCAAAATTGGTGCACTTGTCAACAAACTCTTCAAGTGTTGGAAACTCCTTTTACAATCAAAAGTCCACTCAAATATCTCACCTTTTTTTTGCAAGGATGTGATTGGGTGTGCAAAATTTTATAAGCCTTCAATAAGCCTTTTGTAATACCCTACAAGTCCCATGAAATATCTCACCTCTGTGACATTCCTTGGTGTTGTCCATCCTTCAATGGCTTTTATCTTCCCCAGGTCCACTGTTATCCCTTCCTCTGAAATGATATGATCCAAGTAATGAATCTTCCTCTGGTAGAATGAGCACTTTCTCAACTTTGCATACAACTGTTGTTCTCTCAATACTTGCAGCACCATCCTCAAATGTTGCTCATGTTCTTCTTCAAGCTTTGAGTAAATAAGTATGTCATGTAAAAATACAATGACAAACTTATCTAAGTATTCTCTGACAAATACCATTCATTAAACACTTGAAGACAATCGATGCATTTGAAAACCCAAATGGCACCATTGTGAACTCATAATGACCATACATTGTTCTAAAAGTTGTCTTGTCGATGTCTTCATCCTTAATTCTTACCTAATGATCACCTGATCTAAGTTCAATATTAGAGAATATTTTTGCATCTTTTAGTTAGTCAAATAGATCATCTATCCTTGGAAAATGATACTTGTTATTCATTGTTACCTTATTCAACTGCTTGAAGTCAATGCAAAGTCTCAACGTTCCACCCTTTTTCTTTACAAATAATTCTGGGGCACCCCAAGGTGACACACTTGGGCGTATATACCCCTTCTTCAAAATTTCTTCAAGTTGCATTTGCAATTCTTTCAGTTCAGGTGTACTCATCCTATAAGGAGTCTTGGATATTGGGGCTACTCCAAGCATTAGATTGATAGAGAAATCAATATCTCTCTTAGGTGGAAACCCCGATATTTCTCTAAATACATCTTCAAACTCGTGTAGGAATTCATAAGTATACGATTTCAAGGAGTTGATTTCATGGTGCATTGATAAATTCGACAAGAATCGGAGAATAATCCAGTTGCAAGGGGAGTCTCCTATTTCCTTAGCACCTTCAGTTTTCAATAGGATGATCAAACTTCCAAAGTCGATGACAAATTTTAAAGGCACTAAATCCCAAGACCTTTTGAAGACAAAAAATGGAGGATTGGAGCTTCTATGAGAATATATTGAAGACCCAACAATGATTCCAGAGGATCTTTCAATCATTTAGGTCTATTCATTAAAAAATACTTATCGAGAGATGGTGTGATTATTCACTAGAAAAGTTGGACAAGAGTCTACAACTACCATTCCCATGTTCACCTTGTATATTTTGTACATTTTCAATTCATGAAAAACATTATTTGATTGGGGAAAGATTACCTCCAGTGAATTATCTTTCCAGTTGTAAAATTTCAGAAAGAACAAAAGGTTCTACATGTCCTCATACTTAATTTTCTCCAGCAAATATTGTCATGTCTTCAAAGGCTTGCCTTTGGCTAATCAAGTCAATTGTAAACTCGAACCTATTCATATGTGGTATCCGGCTCTATGGAAACCGAAGGCTACATGCCATTTCTATGAAGTGAATAATGGATTCATTTCTTCTTTCAAAAAACTTATTTATGGACCAAACACATATATATTATCTCTAGAAGCATCATCCTTCTTAGATAAGAGAGGAAGCTTTGGAGCAATGCATAATTTTAGCGTTATCATACTTTATTTCTTTCGTGAGAAACCCTCATATTTTCCATATTATATTTCAGATAAGATATTTGTTAATGAAATATGCAAGCAATATAAATTTTGGGCCCATTTCTTTAACAAAAAAAGGAAAATACATTTCATTCCTTTGCCATGGAAAATTAGGAATATAATGGTGAAAAGAATTACACATATCAATTAAATCTCAAACCAATTTGATGAGTTCAATCTAAATAGAGAAAATGAAATCAAGGGTTTCGATCCTAGCCAATTATTTATGAAACACATGATATTTGTTGGGTACAGTGTATCATTTGCTAATACATTCATGTTTGGAGAAGAAGAGGGTGATATCCAAAACCCCTAAATTCTACCCGATGATAAAGGGAAAGAGGGTATCGACACTGTTATTAGTACAACCGACCAACATAGACAACAAGGAAGAGTTGTAAACGAGAGTAGTTCATGGTCTCCTAATATTTCTCAAAAAAGCAGCCTACCCAAAGGAAAACCCCAGTCTACAATTCAAGAGAAAAGGAAATTTTCGATGGATAATTTCGATGATGTAGGTGAAAAAAACTCCCCTAAGGGAAATCTAGAAATACCACACAAACTCCCAGTCACTAGTAAAAGGAAAAGAGGAATAAATAAAGAAGGAGAAAGTGAAGATGCACCTAAAGAGGAAATCATTTTGGAAAACATTGAGCTTGATGTGAATATTGAAGCCATTGAATTTCCAGATGAAGAGCAAAGAATACAAGAGACCAGAGAAATTGCAATAGAATTGGCCACCCAAGAGCCAATTGTGTTTGAAGAGGAATCCTTGACTCTACATAGTGCCATGTTTGAAAAAAATTCAAGAAAATTAATTATTGAGAGAATCAATTCCAAAAATAAGAAGGTTCAAGGAAAATTGAACTAAGAATTTGACACTTTAATGGATTTCCACCCTCCAAAATTCTACAAATTCATGAAACTACAGAAGAATCCCCAAAAATATCAGTTGGAGATATGGAGAACGAAAATGACATTCTAAAGGACATAATTAAAGAATTAGAAAGTTATTTAATGCCCCCACCTCTATTTGTTAGTCCAATTGCGACAATATAGTATTGGAAAAGTATTTAGGGAAAACCAGAATCTAGCTCCAGACTCAAGGGAACGCCAAGTCTACTTGCTTCCATTAGGAGATATGTTGGATAAAATATCTAGAAGAGAATGTCTCTTAATCTCAAGACATGAGAATTGACAATGAGTTTTGTTTCCTTGGGATCAAGAATGTCAAATTAAACAATACCTTTAGGTTGATCTTGAAAATGATGAAGAATTTTACAAAGGGGATGTTTCCACCTTTGTTTCAAAAGTTTCAAGTATTAGTGAGTTTCAAAGGAAAGAAGAGGATTTGCCTTCTATAGTCCGAATAAAACAACTTAAGGCATGCTAGTTAAAAAGAATAAATCGTTTAAGGGTTATGTTGGTTGAATGTGATACTATAAGAGTTAAAAGAGGAGAATTGTATTTAAAATCAATTGAGTTGGACTTAACTGGATCAACCGGAGATGTGGAGGATCCACATCTAATATTGAATTTTATACTTATGTCAAAGGAATAATTTGAAGTAAAGTTGGACTCATTGAAGATTGCATCAACTCGGAAGTTTAACAACTTGACCGAGTATTCAGAAACAAAAGAGAAAAGTATGTTGGTTAGTTATGCAATTAGAAATGAATACATTGAAGACACCCTTCACCAACTTTTGATGGACTTCAAATATCTGAAAATTTGTTATTTGATATTAAAGTAAGGAAATAAATAACTATGGCACCAATGAGAGAATAGATAGAGAATTGGTTAAAGAAAACCTTAACTAAAATAACTGAATCTGATCAAGAAGAAGTAGTTGTAACCATTCAAGTAGTTCCAATGAAGGAGAATATAAAAGAGATGCCAACAAGCAGATAATGAGAGAGAGTTTCCATCTTAAAATGATCATTTTTCACCATATCCTATTCTTCATACTTCTCGTTCAGAAATCAACCAATTGCATCTTTTCATTTTGTGAGTACCCATAACCGATATATGATTGTCTTTTTTTTTTCTTCTTTCAAGTCCAATCGAGATCTACTTTCTTTTATGGTCCACAAGAGCCCCATCCTAGTCCATTTGGATGAACACAATCTTTTATTTACAATTTATTATAAAACATATTATTATTTTTGAACTCCCTGGAGAATTATTTCGGGATACAACTTTAAAGGCTTTTCAAACTTTGAATTCTTGAGTTTGAGATGTTTAAAGTGTACCTATCATATTCTCTTTAGTTTTAAATGATATACTCTTTTAAAATTCTTTGCATTGTGGATTCATACCTTTCATTCTTAAGAATGTGACCAAAAAATTATTATGTTGTGATGGATGAGAGGAATTTGTTATTTTCACATTATGGTTTCCTTATCTTTGTATTATATTGTGTAAATATTATATTTGAGTCTGTAAAAGTTTCTTGGTCCCCCTCTCAGGAATATACTCTTATGTTTAAACTGTATTTTCATAAGTTTATTTTCAAGATTGGGTTTGTTGTTTAGTATTCCCCTATCTAATAGTATAACCCATGACATATCAAGCTATATCTTTTAGATTATAAAAAAGGAGTACCATCTCTATAAAAAAACAGGGGGAGTATTATATCGTCGTGAGGTTGTTATTAGGATTGTTACCAATTTGAACATCAACAATGTGTAGGAAACAAAGTATGAAGAGGAGTCAACATAAGATATTTTGACACATGGCATGAGGCCTAGCTTCGAAAGCATGTGTATTGTTTATGAATCACTCGTTTCTATGGTACGATTTTTTATTTATGCAATCATGTATATTCTACTATATAAATGTAGATTTACTTATTACACTTTATTTCTATGTTTGTAGATGGAACATGATCAGATGGAACGTCAAAAACAAGTCGAGCAAGAAAACATCTATTTAAAAAACCAAAGTACGATATCACCTGCAACCAATCAAGAAATGAGGGATGCATGAAGCTCAAACGATGATAACAATTCAAGTGATGAATGACAAACAATATAATTGAATGTTACTACAAGCTGAATGTTTTGGAATATTTGTCTGTAAAATCATGGATTTTGCTTAATGTAGTGGACATAATGTCCCAATTGCATGACGACATGTTACCAATAAGTGTAATAATTACATATTGGTTCCATTTTTATTATTGTGAACCATTACATTGTCCCATTTTGTATGACCATAGGTCTCTTATTCATATATAATAAAATAGGGTTCTTATTTTATTGCATTGTCAAATGTTGTGTTGTTGATTAATTAATATGTGGATGTTTTACATTGTTGCAAATCACAGAGGTGTAATCCATTGGATAATGCATTAATGCAATCATTATATCAAAATGCAATAACAAAAATATAAAAAACAATATTATTACAAAAAATATTTGATTTTGAGATGATTAACTAAAATTTAAAAAAAAACAATTAATTAAAATATATACCTATCAGTGCATTCTTATGAACTCACAAAATGGTGTGTGCCATAATATAGAAATCAATGATTTTTAAGGGGTTATATACACCGGTGCCTATTAATTATACTGAAGCATGGATGCATATTAAGTATACTGAATCACCGATGCATGTAACATATGATAATATATATTGTTTTAGAATTTTACAGGGCACATGGGAGAAATACAAACCAATTCTATAAATTTAATAAAAGCATATGTGCTTTAAATAACATAAACATGTCGACTCTTTAAATATAATAACAACACCGATGCTTTAAATGTAATAAAAACATCGGTTCTTCAGAACAAAGAATGACATCGACATCTCACCTCGAATATTTGAAATTTCAGTACATTTCAGTGCACAGGGTAATATAGGCCCCGACACATACAATTTATACAACCAATGGGACAAACGTAAAATAAAATCACACAGGTGCATTAATAAACTTAGAGATCCACGTTGTTTCATACACAAACAATGTAGAACCGATGCGTAAAAATTATAAGAGCATCGATGATGCATACAACAAAATGAGAATCAGGGGCATAATAACTATAAACACACTAGTGCATTTTCGTATTATGTAAGAACCGAGGCATTGTATGTAGTGGCGCATTGGTGCCTTTTTCGTTTTATGTATGCACCAAGGAATTTTATGTAATGCGCACTGGTGCATTTTAGTTTTATGTACGTACCATGGAATTGTATGTAAGAGCGTGTCGATGCGTTTTAGTTTTAAGTATGCACTTGAGTTTTTATGTAAGGGCGCACCTGTGCATTTTTACAATAAAAGAATCGGAAAAAAAACCTTTGCTAGAACCTCCACCCACCCAAATTTTTTTAGTTATATGGAACATCCGTTAAAACCTCCGTAGCCAATAGAGGAGGTTGTAGTAGAGTTTTTTTTTTAAATTTTGCCAAATTTTGTAACACTAAAAACCTCTGCTAGAAGTGATCCAGATTATTTTCGGAACAAAATGAAAGCAGAGATATTATAATGAAATACACATAAATATTGTCAGAAATAGAGAAATACAACAATACATGATTTCTATTAATGAAAGAAATGTACAGAGACTATAAAAATATAGAGTGCATAACTTGCTAGAATGGTGGTAACTTTATCTCTTAGAAGAGATGTGATGGCTACGCTCAATCGCAAGAAGATGAGTACAATGAGGCTCTAAAGGTATTTTTATAATAAACATGAATGCCAAAACCCTAGACATCCAAAAACCTAACCCTAGGAGATGAAGCACCAAAAGTCATGTGGGCCCCGTTGGGGTAAGTTAGTACATCAACTTCCCCGAGTCGTAACGTTTGCATACGATCTCCATTTTAGGCGTGTGATAGCCTGTTGAAAAGGTATTTTTGAGAAATACACATTGTGTCATCAAACTCTGACTTCATCTATAGTTTGACTATGGCAAGCCAAGAAAACATTTTTTAGGGCCCCAAAACGGCCCTAGAAGTACAGAAAGATATAATGACATGAAAACTTCCAAAATAAGTCAGTTGGAATAGTTGGGAAGCCACCATTATCCACCTAGATGTTGTGTAGGGCTTCAGGACAACCCCAGAAATGCAGAACCCACAATTACAAAGAAATGTCCCCATTACAAAGAAACATGTTAAACTGAAAACTATCAAGATGAGCTAGATGGAATTTGGAATAGGTGGGTGGCCACCAATATCCACCTGGATCAGGAAGGTGTTATCCTTGTAGTGATTCTAGAACCAATGTATTTGCAATTGACAACTTGAGAAGTATCAAAGCCTTTTTGTGTCTTTTATCATAGTCTTCAGGATGATTCATTTTATGGTCTTTTCTCTTTATCTAAGTTGATTTTATCAAGATCTCTAAACTCACTAATGGTTAGTATCTTATGACTCCATAAACTATAATTATTTCAAGTCAAGTTTTTAGACTCCAAAAAAAATAAATGGTGTATACTAGCCATTCTTAAACACAACCAAACCAATTATACCATATAAATAAATAAATCTAAAGACTATAACTCAACATAGGCTTACCGAACCTCCATGATCTAGTTTTCCTTCATGGACAAATAGAAGAGAATAATGGTAGAAATGATGATGGTCTTCACGAGGTCCATAAAGTAGTGACAGAAGATCCTTGGAGTAAATTATTTTCCTTGTCTATGTTGAAAGCTTGGGCCGTGATGCTTCCTTCATCTACATCCACATTGTTAAGATTAACCTAGATGACTCCTCGTTGCCTAGGAAGACTAAGTATCTTGCAGTTACGTTGTTCCTGTGATCCGAATTTTAAGGGGTATATGATCTAAATTCAGATGCAAAATTCATAAAACTATAAAGCTAATATATTTTCCATGTGGATCAAGGAGATGTATGCTGATTAAGGTTGGTTGTAATTGATGTCAACCCTTGAAGAAAGCCCCGTAGCACAAAGGTTGGGTAATGGACCCAAGATTGTTTAATGTAAAGATGACTCGTTATTGTCTTGTCATGGTTGATAATAAGTAGAAATGGATGAACTCCAAAGTGGTCCCCTTATGGTGAAATCCCTCATGGGAAGACGCTTTGCGGATTGAGTTATCCTAGAAGTATGGTTAGAGAACCCATGCTTATTTGTGGAATAATGAGATGAACGTTAGTGAATTTGTTAGTGAAATTATCCTAGATGTATATTTCTTATCATTCCATTTCTGGTGGTATGTGGAACGTCACATAACTCCTCACGGTTAGAGAGTTATGGCCATGAGAAGTTGGAGAACCTGGGTTTGGGTAATGGATCCAAGTTTGTTTGATGGATAACAATATGAGTTTTGATATATTTCCAGGTAATACTATTCTATATGGGTAATACATGTCATTCTATTTCTAGTGGTATGTGGAATGTCACATAACTCCTCACGGTTTGAGAGTTATGGCCTTACGAAGTTGGAGGACCCTCATATGTCATCTAGAAGCCCCAAAAGGTCAAAGTAGTCAAAGTGGTTTAAGATATTTTAAAAGGTAAATAATAAAGTGAAGTGAAGAGTGTAATATAATTCAAACTGAATACAAAATAAATTAATTCAATAATAAATTTAATGGATAAATTAGAAGTGGGTTAACCCTAAAATAAGGAAAGTGGGCAAAGTGACCTAAAAGATGGTTTTAAGGAAGCTACTTGGAGAGTATAAATAAGAGGCAAGGCTCTATCATTTAATACACACTTTAGAATATTGAATACCTATAGGTTTTTGATGTAACCAAAGGATATCTAAGACGAATTTCTGAGGAAAATGAAGAAAAGAAGGCCGGAATTCAAGGAAGGATAAATTCTTTTGATGATTCTTTCTAAGGTATGTTTTTTTTAGGTCATCTCACAATTTTCACAATAATTTTTTTCTAGAATGACTCAGAACATGAAATTACTACTCGATTGAGTAAACATGTCCAAGTATCTGTGGTAAAAAAATCATCTTGTGGTTCGTTGTATTTTTGGAGTTACACTCCGTGGAAAATAGGGTTTGTGGCTAGTCCTGAAACTAGTCAAAAACAAGTGTTTCGGGTAAAAATGTCATAACTTCTTCATAACAACTCCAAATTCAGTAAGAACAAATGTGTTCATTAGAGTACAATCTGTAGTATGTTGTGTAACAGTTTTAGATCAATTCAACAAAAATTCTATGAGGGGCACGCTCTACAAGGTCTCTCTCTAGAATAAGCCAAAATTCAGCAAGGTATGTCATTTTTTCTATAAATCCTTTTTTGAGAGGTTACAAGTATTGAAACCTAGAGGAATTGCATAAAAAACACTGAAGAACATCATGTATCAGTTTCATATCTTTATTCATTACAGGTACAAGGTTATGATTATTTCAAGTAAGGGTTGTTGACTAATCCAAAACTAGTCATGTGAGACTAAATAAAAGTTTGATGAAAATGCTAGTCTTTTGTTGTTAAATTTAACAAAGGTTTGTAGGTATTTGATCGTATAAACTAGGTATATTACATATTTACAAATCATATTTGGATGATGAAATTGATGAGGGCTTTTGGTTAAGGTACATGTTGGGTACATGGTTGAAACAAGCAGTTAATGAGTTGGCACATACATGAGGTGTATAGTTGATGATGTTGGTACATATTGATGAGTCATAGTTGATGAGTAGTTGACACATGATTGGTACATACTTGATACATATTTGGATGCACTTGTTTATGGTATAGATTGATTATAGGTTGTTTGGTATAGGTTGGTGCATGGTTGATGCACTTGTTTATGGTACAGGTTGATTATAGGTTGAGGTACAGGTTGGTGCATGGTTTATGCATTTGTTTATGGTAAAATTTGATTACAGGTTGAGGTACAGGTTGATGCATGGGTGATGCATGGTTCAGGTTTATTGGTACAGGTTTACAACGGTATATCTCACAGTGATAGTGTGAAAGTGGTTCCATCATTCTACTTCTACTTCAGGGCGGTTGGATGGGGCAAGGACAGGTGGTTGTAGCCACCTTTCAGTTGTAGCCGAAGAACATAGGGGGTTGTAACCTCCTTCTGGTTGTAGCCATAGAATTGGGGAGTTGAAGCTTCCCTCAGGTGGTAGCCTGAGAAACTAGGGGGTTGGAGCCTCCTTCCAATTGCAGCTAGAAAACAAAGGAAGTTGGAGCTTCCAATGAATCTAATTATTCAAGACATATAAGAAAAAGCATTATGTGGTTTTCTCCCTCTTTGAGTTTCCACGTAAAACATTGGTGTACTGTGTATGTGTATGATTGTTCATTTGTTCATTTCTTATTTGCTCTGCAGTTATTGGATGATAATGCTTCATTGATATAACACTTGGAGTATATGGTTAAAAAGGATTAAATTTCTCTATTATTGATTCACCCCCCATCTCAGTAATCCAACAATTGGTATCAGAGCCGATTCCTTAAGGAAACAGTTTAACCACTAGAAGGAGATCATGGATTATTCTGAGAATGGAGTATCGATGTTTAATGGCTAGAATGGTTTTAAGTATGAGATGTGGAGCATAAGGACGAAAGTATTTTTATAGGCATAGAGACATTATGTTTGGCTATTAGTTGTTACAGGATATGATAGTTCAAAAAGGGCAAAGACTGCAACCAAGAAGGAATTAAGGAAGAATAACAAAATAACAATAGATTTCATCTGGGAAGGATTACCTAATCCGGTAAGAGAAAATGTTGGTAAATGTTCATCAACAAAAGAAATTTGGGATAATTTACATGACATATATTCTTCACCCATCACAGATTTAGAAATTGTCAAAGAAGATGCGGATACAAATCAAGAAGAATTATGTTCACCATGTCAAGAAGATTCAGAAGATGAAGAGTACATAATCGTCAGAGGTATGTTGTTTTGTGTTAATTGTGAAATACATGGACATCTTGAAATAGAATGCCATGAAGGAAATGAGACAGGAAAAATAATTGAAAAGGAAGACAATTATGAAGAAGAATTGATTAGTGCTTTAGATGAACTAAGAGAAGAAAACAATTCACCAAGAAAGGATTGATGAAACAAAAGGAAAGTGTTCACATTTTTTAAGAAGCCCAACAGGTCATCAAGAACTTAAGAACTCAGCTAGAAGAAGCCAGAAAGATCGAAGAAAATCTTGAATATCAAAAGCAGTGTTTGGAAACCAACATAGCAGCATAGAAGGAAGAAGCAAAAATGGGAGAGAAGATATTGATAGATCATCTTAAGAAAAGAACTAACGATCTAAACCAGCTTGAGGCACAGTTTGGTCAAGAAGAGAAAGGACTTGAAGAATAAATAATCACATTAAAAATTCATCTTGAAGAAGCGAAAAAAACAGAAGAAGTCATGAAGTCTCAAATAATGAAGAAAGAAGAAGAGGTTGAGAAGCTTGAAGAAGAAGTTGTCACATTGAGAATTAAAATCGTCAAGCTCAACAAGAACATTGAAGAGACAAAAACATCCACATCAGTTATAGAGAATGAAGAGAAGCACTCTAGGTTGATAGAAAAGAAGAATGAAGAAAATAGAAAGAGTTATGCATAAGTACTCAAAGGAAGGAATCATGGTCAACCAGAATCTAATAAAACTATTGAAGATACATCTTCAAGGAGACCATCCATGTTCAAGCCGCAAAGAAGCATCAATCATGATCATGATCAGTCAAGACAAAAATTCAGAAGGACTACGCCACAAAGAAGATCATTCACTCCTAGGTATGCAAATTTATTTTATGGTCATTGTTTTTATTGTACTAACTTTGGACATAAGGTTGCAGATTGCAAGGATTATAAAAGAAATGTTCAAGCAAGAAGTGCTTATGTGGCCGTTAACATTGAGTGTTACAAATGTCATAACTATGGACACATATCCAGTGATTTTAGAAGCATGATCAATACTTCCATGAAAGAGAATACTGATATCAGATATAAGAAAGTATGGATAAGAAAACAGGAAGAACAGGTGAACAAAGACCAGATACCAAAGATCGCAAGATTGACTATAAAACGAGATGAAGAAAATTCTACAGAGAAAAAGAAAGATGTCATATACAGAAAGGTTTGGAAAATAACTAAAAGAAAGGAAGGGCAAGTAAATAAGGAACAAGTTCAAGAGATTGTACTTTCAGGCATTGTAGTGAAAGATGAATCCACAGACAGAAAGAAAGAAGTCAGAGCTTAGAGAGATAATGAATCTACCCATGAAGATGATGATGAATCTACCCATGAAGATGATGATGAATCTACCAATGAAGATGATGAATACACATCAGAGCAGGAATTGTTCTGAGCCATTCGACTTAGAGACTCCCAAGTAATATGAATATTAGAAAGGGGGAGTCTATGTGATAGTTGCGATAGACCAAACAACCATCCTTCGAGTAGGTTGCAGAGTTTGAGAAGACAGATTCAGAGAAATCAGTTAGCAGAAGTATAGTTTGATAGTATAATGATAAATGGGTTAGGATTATGGATAGTTGCATAAGTAAAGTCTTGGACAATATGGAAAGAGATGGATTCCTAAGAACACTTAGCAGGTTTGGATAGATATATGATAGTCGATGAGAGCATGGATTCATAGATTGGTTCAGATAGTGGTTCAGAGACAAAGGAACATTATCGTAATGGATGATAATTACACAGGAAATGGCTCAAACAATACTAATGGATTACAAATTGACATATATTTTTTGGATACAGGTAGTGCATACAATAGTTCACATTCAAAACGGAGTAATGCTCAGAAACAACACTGACACAACTCCTTACGAGCTATGGAAAGGAAGACCAACAAATGTGAAGTACTTCAAAGTTTTTGGAAGCAAATGTTGCATCAAAAGAGAAGATGGAAGAATGAGAAAGTTTCACTCTCGTGTGAACAAAGGAGTACTTGTTGGTTACTCAAGTACAAGGAAAGCATGCAAGTGTTACAATATGAGATTGAACAAAATTGTGGAAAGCATCAACGTAACAATTAATGAAATAGACAGACCATAATCAAAGGAAGAAGAAAATGAATCAATGGAACAACCTTCCGAAGAAGAAGCAAAAGATGAAAAGGAAGTAGAAGAGGAAGATGAAGAGAATCCGACAGAAACAGAAGAGCAAGTTCAACAAGTGTCTCCAAAGACACCCAGTAAACAAGTATAAAAGAATCATCCTTCAGATCAGATTATCGGAAACAAACATGCAAGAGTTGAGACTAGAAGAAGAATCCATTCACTGGAACAAACATACCTAGCACTCTTATCTACTATTGAACCAAATTGTTTTGAAGAAGCCAACAAGTATGAATTTTGGAATAAGGCCATGGATGAAGAATTGGATCAAATAGAGAAAAATGACACTTGGGAATTGGTTCCAAGACCAAAGAATAAGAATGTGATCGACACAAAATGGGTTTTCAGGAATAAATTAAATGAATATGGACAAGTTACAAGGAACAAATCTAGATTGGTATGTAAAGGATATGCACAGATTGAAGGAATCGACTTTGAAGAGACATTTTCCCCAGTTTCCAGAATGGAAGCAATCTGTTTGCTTTTAGCCTATGCATGCTCCAAAAATGTTAAAGTATATTAGATGGATGTAAAATCAACTTTTTTGAATGGGGAACTTGAAGAAGAAGTCTACATTGAACAACCAGAAGGATTTCAGTTGTCAGAGAACACATATTATGTGTGTAAATTAAAAGAAGGCCTTGTATGGTCTAAAATAGGCCCCTAGAGCATGGTACTCTAGACTGGATAAGTATCTGCAGCAGGCAAGGTTCAGAAAAGGAAGTGAAAACAACAACCTCTACATCAAGATACGCCAAAGCAACCAAGAAAATTTTATTTCTCAAACCAAGTATATCAGAGAAATGCTAAAGAGGTTCGGAATGGAAGATTGCAAACCAGTGATCACTCCCATGTAAACCAGTTGTTGAGCAAAGATGATGATTCGAAGTCTACAGATCAGAGGCAATACAAGTCAATGATTGGCAACCTACTATATGTGACAACATCCAGACCAGATGTAATGCAGGAAGTTGGACAGGTGGCATGATTTCAAGCAACACCAAAGGAGTCACATGTGTTAGCAGTGAAGAGGATTTTCAGATATCTCAAAGGAACAAAAGAATTTGGATTATGGTATCCAAAAGGAAAGAATCTATCACTTATTGCCTACACAGATGTAGATTGGGCAGGTTGTATTGATGACCGACGAAGCACCAGTGGAGCAACGTTCTACTTGGGTGAGTGTTTAGTATCATGGCTAAGAAAGAAACAATCATCAATATCTTTATATACAGCTGAGGCAGAGTATATTGCAGTAGCGTCATGCTGTACACAGGTTCTTTGGATGAAACAAACTTTGACATATATACAGGTTGAGTACAATGAGCCCATTCCAATATATTTTGATAATAAAAGCGCCATCAGTATATCGAAGAACCTGGTGATGCACTCCAAGATGAAGCACATTCCAATAAATTATCACTTTATACGGGAGCAGGTTGCAGAAAAGAACATCAGAGTTGAGTATGTGGGCACAAAAGAACAAGTGGCAGACATCTTCACAAAACCACTTCCACGGGAATCCTTTGAATATCTTCGCCAGAGACTTGGAGTTATTTCTACTCCAAAATGAATGCATTTTGAATTCTTATCTTATATGTCTTAGATTTACATGATGAAGCACCATAAGAGGACAGTTCAGTCAGGGGGAGAAACCCCAGATGGAAAGATACCTTTACCATTGATGACAAAGGGGGAGATATTTATCAGATGCAAAGGATAGAGGCAGAGGACAGAGGCATGATTCCAGGGGGAGCATGAGTGATATGATTTCAATATTGCATAAGAGTGTTTCCATCAATGCCAAAGGGGGAGATTGTTGATTAAGGTTGGTTGTCATTGATGTCAACCCCTGAAGAAAGTCTCGTAGCACAAAGGTTGGGTAATGGACCCAAGATTATTTGATGTAAAGATGATTCATTATTTTTTTGTCATGGTTGATAATAAGTAGAAATGGATGAACTCCAAAGTGGTCCCCTTATGGTGAAATCCCTCACGGAAAGACACTTTGCGGATTGAGATATCCTAGAAGTATGGTTAGAGAACCCATGCTTATTTGTGGAATAATGAGATGAACGCCAGTGAATTTTTCAGTGAAACTATCCTAGACGAATAGTGCTTGTAATTCCATTTCCGGTGGTATGTGGAACGTCACATAACTCCTCACAGTTAGAGAGTTATGGCCATGAGAAGTTGGAGAACCCAGGTTTGGGTAATGGACCCAAGTTTGTTTGATGGATAACGGTATGATTTTTGATATATTTTCATGTAATACTATTCTATATGGATATTACATTTCATTCCATTTCTGGTGGTATGTGGAACATCACATAAATCCACACGGTTTGAGAGTTACGACCTTACGAAGTTGGAGGACCCTCATATGTCATCTAGAAGCCCCAAAAGGTCAAAGTAGTCAAAGTGATTTAAGAGATTTTAAAAGGTAAATAATAAAGTAAAGTGATGAGTGTAATATAATTCAAAGTGAATACAAAATAAATTAATTCAATAATAAATTTAATGGAGAAATTAGAAGTGGGTTAACCCTAAAATAAGGAAAGTGGGCAAAGTGATCTAGAAGATGGTTTTAAGGAAGCTACTTGGAGAGTATAAATAAGAGGCAAGGCTCTCTTATTTAAGACACACTTTAGAATATTGAATAACTATAGGTGTATGAGGTAACCAAAGGATATCTAAGCCTAGTTTCTGAGGAAAGTGAAGAAAATAAGGTCGGAATTCAAGGAAGGATAAATTCTTTTGAGGATGTTTTCTAAGGTATGTTGTTTTCAGGTCATCTCACCATTTTCGCAATAAAAATTTTTCTAGAATGATTCAGACCATGAAACTTTTATTCCATTGAGGAAGCATATCCAAGTATCCATGGTAAAAAATTCATCTTGTGGGTCGTTGTATTTTTGGAGTTACACTCCGTGGAAAATAGGGTTTGTGGCTAGTCCTGAAACTAGTTAAAAAAGGTGTTTTGGGTAAAAAAATCATAACTTCTTCATAACAGATCCAAATTCAGTAAGACCAAATGTGTTGGTTATATTACAATATATAGTATTCTTTGTAACATTTTCATATCAATTCAACAAATATTTCGTGCAGGGCATGCTCTACAAGGTCACTCTCTAGAATAAGCCATAATTTAGCAAGGTATGCCATTTTTTCTATAACTCCTTTTATGAGAGGTTACAAGTATTCACACCTGGAGAAATTGTATAAAAAACACTGAAGAACATTGTATATTAGTTTCATATATTTATTCATTACAGGTACAATAGTATGATTATTTCAAGTTAGGGTTGTTGACTAATCCAAAACTAGTCATGTGAGACTAACGAAAAGTTTGAAGAAAATGTTATTCCTTTGTTATTAAATTTAAGGAAGGTTTGTCGGTATGTGATCATATAAACCAGGTCTATTACATATTTACAAATCATATTTGGATGATGAAATTGATGAAGAATTTTGGTTAAGGTACATGTTGGGTACATGGTTGAAACAAGCAGTTGATGAGTTGGCACATACATGAGGTGCATAGTTGATAATGTTGGTACATATTGATGATTCATAGTTGATGAGTAGTTGACACATGATTGGTACATACTTGGTACATGGTTGGATGCACTTGTTTATGGTACAGGTTGATTACAGGTTGTTTGGTACACGTTGGTGCATGGTTGATGCACTTGTTTATGGTACAGGTTGATTACAAGTTCAGGTATAGGTTGGTGCATGTTTGATGCACTTTTTTATCATATAAGTTGATTACATGTTGAGGTATAGGTTAATGCGTGGTTGATGCATGGTACAAGTTTACAACAGTATATCTCACAGTGATAATGTGACAGTGGTTCCATCATTCTACTTCTACTTCAGGGTGGTTGGACGGGGCAAGGACAGGTGGTTGTAGCCATATTTTGGTTGTAGCCGGAGAACATAGGGGGTTGTAGCCTCCTTCTGGTTGTAGTCGGAGAATTAGGGAGTTGAAGCTTCCCTTAGGTTATAGCCTGAGAAACTAGGGGGTTGGAGTCTCCTTCCAATTGCAGCTGGAAAACAAAGGAAGTTGATGCTTCCAATGAATGTAATTATTCAAGACATATAAGAAAAAGCATTCTGGGGTTTTCTCCCGCTTTGGGTTTCTACGTAAAACACGGGTGTACTGTGTATGTGTATGATTGTTCATTTGTTCATTGCTTATTTACTTTGCAGTTATTGGATGATAATGCTTCATTGATATAACACTTCGATTATATGGTTAAAAAAGATTAAATTGCTCTATTACTAATTCACCCCTCCTCTCAGTAATCCAACAATGTCCACCTCCTCATTAATTAATTGGGCTAACATGTTGCCCATATGGGTCAAAGAGAGTCCCACCTCTCCATTATTGTATTGGGTTTTATTTTCCACTACTTAGTTAGCTGGGTAGTTAGATCTATTATTATAATAATAGAGACTCATTTAATGAGCTCTTCCCATTATTGTATCAGGTTTTATTTTCCACTACTTAGTTGGGTAGCTAGATCTATTATACTAATAATAGAGACTCATTTAATTAGCTCTTTTTGACTTTGTCCAATGGACCATTTCATAATGATATATAAAGGCCTAAAAAACCTTCTCATAATATCAAGTTACTCAAATTACTCATTTTGGCTTCTCTCATGTTTTCTATTATTCAATGTGAGATTAATTAGCTCTGAGTGATTTACTAGTAATGAGTTTTAAAGGTGAGGATTCTCTTTGAGCCTCACCTCCCGAGTACTTTATTTAAATGTTTTTGTCCATGTGTTTTTTTTCATGCAAGATTGGCAGGTCTATGCTCCTCCTCTGTCGGCATTCAAGCCATCCAGATATCAACCCCCGATATCTGAATCAGTGGTATTAGATCAGGTATGCTCTCCATTGGGACAAGGGTTTAAAGCATGTTGTGGGTTCAAACATTTGCAGTGATCACCAACCTTCTTTTGGTACTATCGGAATCCTTTTTTCGGACGATACACTGTAAGCATCACAGTTGGTCCACATGCACTATAGGGTTTTTTTTTTTCCCTCAGATCTTCATTCACCATTACAAGGAGAACCATACATGAATTCACTACATCCATACATGGATTCACTACATCTATACATGGATCTGCTACATCCATTGGTCTGCAACATTTTCAACAAATTTGCAGGGTGTCCATGCTTCCCACGGAGGTTCCACAACCTCTACAACAACCCATGCTGCTCTACAAACCCTTGGCATCCTTTATGGCCCTCTACACTCAACCAAATTCAAAGCGGTTTTGTGACCTCTACACAACATTTCAAAGGCTCTAACATATCTCATTGGAAATATATATTCAATATCTCAAATGGGTATTTCGCGGAATCGCATTTGGCTTCCTGGTTTGAGATATATCATCGATTGAATCTTAGCATGTATTTGACCCAAGGAGGCCACGCGTACCACCATATTCTACGGTATTTTTCTCCCTGCTCAGGAAACTACAGAAGGAGTTCCACATATAGCTGGAAATATCTCTTCAAAATATTAAATGGGTATTTCGCGGAATTTCATTTCGTTGTCTAGTTTATGAGATATTTTTGTTTGAAGCAACACATATCTGTAACCAACATAGCCGCGCGCCATTCAAATTAGTCTTGTTTTTTCTCACTCCATGGGCCATCTCAGAACAAGTTCCATATACTGATGTAAATATCTCTTCAATATCTCAAATGGGTCTTCGACGGAATTTGATTTCATCACATGTAGCAGAAGTTATGAATATATTTGTAGAAGGATGTTTACATCCCCCAAAGTCACAATTTTTCCATATTATTTTTTAAATTTTGGGATTTTATTAAAATTTCTTTATTTTCTACCCATGTACAATGCCATTGTCAACTAGGTTATGGGTCAACCACAAACCCACAGTTATGAGTCAACCACACAAAACCCTTCTCTTCATTGGGTATTTTCACATTGTAATCATAATGGTATGATAATGGAGTTTCGTTTTTTAGCATGGGTGAAATGATGGGGACCATCATTTTTTAAGGGGGGAGGAATGATCCGAATTTTACAGGTTATATGTTCTAAATTCGGATGCAAAAGTCATAAAACTATAAAGCTAATAGATTGTCCATGTGGATCAAGGAGATGCCCACCTCCTCATTAATTAATTGGGCTAACAGGTTTCCCATATTGGTCAAAGAGAGTCCCACCTCTCTATTATTGTATTGGGTTTTATTTTCCACTACTTAGTTAGATGGGTAGTTAGATCTATTATTATTATAATAGAGACTCATTTAATGAGCTCTTCCTATTATTGTATCAGGTTTTATTTTCCACTACTTAGTTAGTTAGGTAGTTAGAGCTATTATACTAATAATAGAGACTCGTTTAATGAGTTCTTTTTTACTTTGTCCAATGGACCATTTTGTAATGCTATATAAAGGCCTAACAAGCCTTCTCATAATAACAAGTTACTCATTTTGGTTTCTCTCATATTTTCTATTGTTCATTGTGAGATTAATTAGCTCTGAGTGATTTACTAGTAATGAGTTTAGAGGTGAGGCTCCTCTTTGATCCTCACCTCCCGAGTACTTCATTTACATGTTTTGTCCATGTTTTTTTTTCATGCAAGATTGATAGGTTTAAGCTCCTCCTCTCTTATCATTCAAGCCATCCAGATCTCAGCTCTCGAGATTCAGATCATCTTGAGTGAGGATCACAATCATATAATATTGATTGTCAAATACCATATAAAAGGATATAAATTCAAATAATTATAAGTTATCTATGTTGCCCAATGATGCTCTCGTAAATTATCCAACTCTTGGGTCACTCAAAAGAGTTGGTGAGGAAGAAGGTTGTTATGGCCTTGCCCTTGACCCGACAGGACCAATGTTGAGTCTCCTTGAGCAATTATGAAACCTCGATGAAAAAAAATGACCCGTAAATATTCTAGCATATATACTATTAATTGTGTATTACCTTTCCTGCTGCATGTATCACACCTAGAGCATCTCCACACATGGAAAAACTAAATACGAAAATGTAACCAACTATCTACATGGATATGCAGTGTCCTCAACATTCATGAGGAGACTCGTTCGGATTTGATCTCCCACATGCTTTCACTAGTCGAAGGTTTCCTTCACAAGACAACATTTGTGTCATCCTCAACATTCACAGGGAGGCTCCTTCAACTTCTGATCTCCACAATTTCGCCAACTAGCAACTTCCCTCACCAAACAACGATCTTGTGTTGTTGTTTATCATGTGATAGACTCTGTCCTTCGGTCGAAGTTGGTGCTTAAGAGATTGTCTTTAATACCATAAAAGATTCAATAAAACATCATATTGAATTCACCAACTCTCATATTACATTCATATTGGCTCCATTATATAGCCATATAGATTTTTAATAAACTAGCATATGTGGAAAAACAAACTATCACTTAAAATGAACTACATGCTAAATAATAGTAACAACTACAACCTTAATTAGCATACACAACAAATTCTTGTTGATGTAGTTATTAAGCACCTAATCTAATATCATCCTAATGGAGGCTAGGGTTTTAGTTTCATGAAGAAGCCTCAATGAGGAAGGAAATGGATTCTCCCTTCCCTTATCCTCCTTCCTTCATATTTTAGTTTTATTTTCCTTTATTGAATTGTTAATATTTATTGTTGTTTTCTTGTTGTAGGTTTTGGGTTTCTTACATGGAGGCTAAGTTTTCATGGATCCATGATTAAGATAATGGCTTCTCCCTTCCCTTCTCCTTCTTCCTTCATTTTTTACTTTCTTTTTTTCACTTTTATTGATTTGCTAATGTTTATTGTTTTTTTGTTGCTGTAGGTTTAGGGTTCCATGCATGGAGGATAGGTTTTCATGGAGGAACTTCCATGAGGAAGATAATGGCTTCTCCCTTCCCTTCTTCTACTTCTTTCCTCATTTACTTTACTTTTCCTTTATTGATTTGCTAATGTTTATTGTTGTTTTGTTGTTGCAGGTTTAATAGAGAAAGAAGAAAAAATGACATCTTGGGGGGTTTGTTAATTCACAGATTCGGTTCATTAGTGTGGCCCAAGGAAGGACCTTCATTCCCATAGGGAGATCCAAGTTCAAATCATGGCACCCATCTATCTCTCATTACTTACTTTTCTTTTAATATGAAATGCTTATATTTATCTCAGACTTGCATTATTCACTTGTTTGCAAACATAGGTTAGGCTAGTTTCAATTCAAATCCATACTCTCAATGGAAATAATTTGTGTGAATGTATTTCAAGTAGAGTTCTTTCCTTTTGGTAAGTGATCTAGGTTCAAATCCCAAGATTCTCTTATCATTATCCATTTCTATTTTCATATTTTTAACATTTTCTGTTTATGGTTTTGTAAATTTTAATTTGCACTAGGTTAGTCTAGCTTCAATTCAGATCTTCATTTTTAATGGCAATTTTTTTGTGTGAATGCAACTCAAGTAGAGCTCTTTCATTTTGGAAAGAGATCCAAGTTCAAATCTCAACAATACCTAACCATTTTTTGTTTATGTTTCTATAAATTTTAATTTATAGACAATTGATGCTCACCCTGGCATTAAAGTCGATGCTAACTAGGAAAAGTAGTTTAACATCGACTTATGCTCTAGGAAAATGCTCCAACTTGAAAAAAATGCACTACAATTCAGTGCTAAACTCAACTCTAATGATTTGTATTGTTATAGTACATATTCCATTCTTTTGCTCAAAACCACTATATGTCTACTCAAAGAATCCTATGTCTATTATGAGGCTTGTTATTGTCTATGCACCCTTTATTTGTTATTGTCTAAGTATGCATCATGTTATACATAGAACCCACATCACATAGCAGAGAAGACACATTCATTTTTTTAAAAACAAAAATGGAAATGGTTGTAATAACACCCCTTTACCCTTTTTGATGGTATAGCAAGCTCCTTTTACTCGCATTTTGAATTGATTCATGGGCTTGGATTTTGCATGGGTCCTTGCTCTCATTGTCTCTATCTCTACTATGATCAAAGTGTGCAACTCGAAGTCCAACCTGACTTGCTCGAAGTTTGTATAAACAATTTTGTCTATGTGTATTGAGTGGAAAAGGATCACAAGTTTAAGTGATGAAATAGTCACAAGTGGAAATGAAGGAGCTAATGATATGTGTTAGGTATGTTTATGTATTGAAAATATGACTATCACTATCTCTATCATTGCTTTGATGAAAGTGTGTGCAACTCAAAGTCCACTTTGATTGTATGAGTGATTAAGTTTATACGTATTGAGTGAAAAATGATCACAAGTTTAACAAATGAACTGGTCATAAGTGAAAATGAAGGAGCTAATGCTAAGTGATGGCTATGTCTATACATTTAAATGGGAAGATTTCCAATAATATGGATCAAATTTGGTCAAACCAAGTCAATATAAAGATTTCAATAGAACTTTTTTAGTGATGATACTCACATCCATACAAACTTAATACATATCAATGATTAACACACCACACACACATATATATATATATATAATGTTATTATATAGGGTGAACTTGAGATTGTATCAATACAAGCTAATCTATTTTTTTAAAAGTTTTTCTTACTTTGAAAAAAAACAAACAAAAAACCAACATCACAACTTAAAAAAATATATATTTAATTTTTATTATTATTATTCATATTCAATTTTTTCACTATTTACACATTAATGAAATTAAGTTATATTGAAACTAAAAAAACAAACCAGTATAATCGATAAATAACAAATTAACCATTTTGTTTGTATAAGACTCCACTCTCATAATTTGGCATCTGCATTTCTACATTAAGTCTCTCAACAAGACTTCTCAAAGGAATAAGTAACCCCTCTATAAAATTATGCTCCCACGATTTTTTTTCAATATCACATTTGCCAAAATTAAATGGTATTTGTAAAATAAACCCCAAGGAAATATGATTAGGGTTGTAAGAATTCTTTAGGATTAAAAAAAACTGTGTAGTTTTTATCCTGAAAAAATTCTTACATTTTAGCTAATGATGGAAACCTGCATTACTTATTAGATGATTCGGGTTGTGATTGGGGTTTGGCGTACAGGTAGGTTGATGAAAGTCTACGACAATCACTGAAAGTCTACGACAATCACTGAGATTCAATCCTCAAACACATTCATACCCTGTTTATGTTTTACTTCAAAATTCCCCCCAAAAATAATTCGATCTTGCCGAGGTCAAAAGATTCGATCGTTTAACACGTCAAGAAACCAAATCAAATGTAAAACCATTGAAAAAAAACAACCGTGTTATATTTATACATATATAACAAATCATTTTGTGAAGCAATTTGTTATGATAATTGGAATATATGAAATCATAATCCTCTGTGAGTGATTTGGAAGATTTTACAGAGACAAGCCATGGATTTGTATAAAGAGCGCAACGACTTACAGTAATGAGAATCGGAACACTAATAAGCTATCCGAAGACTCTAATATTCTTTTTTAGGACAAGAAAAATAACCTTGCAGAGCAGGACAGTGACTACTGTCCTTCCAAAAGAAAACAATGCCAGCCATCTCTCTCCAGAGGCCGTAAGAAGATTCTATGAGCAGGGCCGGTTGACGGAAGCTCTGCACATTTTGAATCTCATGGAGCAGCCTCTAGACTGTTTTACATATGCGAGTTTCCTGCACTTTTGCATAAAGAAGAAAGCCTTTTCAGAGGCCAAATCGGTTCATACCCACATGGACGAGATGGGAGTTGTCCCAGACAACGTTTTGGGAAACATACTTATC
>ML798907.1:175442-203922 GCA_009831015.1 Picea engelmannii | reverse complement strand
TGGTTACTAACCTAGGGTCTTTATCAATATATGTCTCAGATCACATATCCCAGGAGTGCACTGGGTGCCCTAGATCTCGTCTAGGGTCTTAGCCATCCTCCAGGAGAATGGCTCTCGCTGCTGCATGTAAATTCAACAATACTATACATGCCTTTGATCAACTTCAAATTTTTCGTTTTTGGTTATTGCAATTCTTTATATTTCGCTGCACTCTTATTATATGAACAACAAAGTCCATTAAAGGTTAAAGTGCATTCTATTTTTTAAGCCTAGACTTTATTAGGTTGACTGTGGTTATCTGGAGCTACTTCAAATAAGCTTTTTTGGGATGAAGTAATGTCTGTTCAATAGAGAGTACCTTGGGGAACAACTTCAAAAAAAAAAAGAACTTCAATGAGAAGTCTTAAAAGAAACACCAGAGATTGAAGAAAAATGAAGTAAAACTACCGAAGTCCCACGTGCAAGACTGTGACACTTTTATTGGCAAAACAAGGACACATAGTGGAACAAAGTGTGAGAAGCATGGATGCGGAAATCTAATATCAAACATAGAAAAGGACACTTATCATTTGCATAATCATGGTAAAAATTTTGGGATTTTAAACATGCATGCTTGCCTTCACAATGACAATTGATTTTTCGAACTTAAGTAGTTAAGGAGTACTGTGTTATATTTCATTGGAATTTTTTGATAGGAATGCTGAAAATAGCTATTACAAGAGAGAGATGGGTTGCCGGAAAAACAACTCCAAGTCAAAAAAGAAACCACAAAAACTTAAAATAGACACCTAATGTTAACACTTTGGGACGCTTATTCTTGAGAAATGGTAGAGGGAGAGTAAATGTTATTGCACACAACCAAAACTGTGTGTGCAATCTCTATTAATCAATCAAATAGAGTACAAATATAAATACATGAGGCTTGTTTCAAGATAGAGAAACTATCTTGGACACAAAATCACTTGGTTGAGGAAATATCTCAACCACATTCCAATCTAGGAAGCTAACTAGTTGGAGAGAATATCTCAAACCAATTAGGCTTCAACAACCTCCTAAAACCTAGGAACAAACTTCTTCTCGTAGAGACTAGAAACTCTATCAATTTATGACCAATAACTCAATAATTAGACATGAGTATACACACATAAGACAAGTAGGGAGTTACATTTCCTAACACTCCCCCTCAACGACTACTTGTCTTTACCATCGTCGGGTCAGGTCTTCATCATCACCAAGTCCTCTGAATCGAAGCACATCCTGAACAACAAAGTCTATCGGTGGTCCAACCTCGTACGTTCACTTCGTACCTCGATCTTGCATCCATCAAACTGCCAAAGTCCATATAAAAAAACAATCGTCCACCGGAATGCATGGGTACCTAACCGCTGCATCCGTCGTTCTGATAGGATGTCCTTTAGATACATAGTGCATTCAACGTCTTGATGAACTCCCCCTCAAAACAAATTCAAGGTTTCTAGGCCCCTCTAGAGTCTACAACCAACATGGTCCACCCATGGAGAATTTAGCCAACCTGTGACTTGGCCCACTCCTAGTGTTAAAGACTATATTAGAGATTTTTGCACTAAAACATTGGGGATACATGACAAAGGGGTATGCATGCCTATTCAGGTCTTACATCGATATGCCCTTTACACATTACATAAACATAGGTACATACATTACTTACACTCCATCTCATAGAGATACTAGGTACAAAATCAAACATTACAATGACCAATACATCCATTTCATTACATCATAGACATTGCTATAAAACAATGTGTGACTCACATTAACATATGGTCACGAGTCTATCTTATTCAACACAATTCAAACTTTTACCTTGTTTGTCCATGAGCACTTATGCTTTCGTTGCTTCTACACCACTGCCATCTGCTAGTTGTCTGAATTTTGTTGTTGACTTCTTCTGTTGTCATCATCCTCCCTGGGACTAACTCTTCGCTGAACTCAGAACACTATCTCTATTCCTCCTACTTACCATTCCAATTCAACCTTATGTCCGCAACCAAGCCTTGATTTCTTAGGCGAGAACAATACAACTCGCTTCCATCCTAAAACACAAAGATTCATGCTCCTCCATTTACTTATGGAATTGTGATCTCATACCAGCTGGGAACCAACCGCTCCTTTTGGCCAAACACTGGTACCATGAATGTAAAGACTGAGAAATTGGCCATCCTATAGATGTACATCCATCTCCCGAGACACCTAGGTACCATCCATGGTGCTCGCCAGTTTACTAGGAACGTAGTGTGGATACGAGACGTATCCAAGTCAACCTTACATTCAATTCATCAAACAATTTACATCAAGGCACAACTAAAGGTAACATGTAACAAAACTTCCTTCCAGCTACCATACAAATTACCAAGTAGACTTGGGAATGGTTATACATCACAAAATATAGTTAATCAGGACTACAAATCAACAACAAGAGATAATAACAGAACCGACATGAATACCATCTTCCTCTGGGAATCTTTGTCTTTGACCTCTAAATCTTCATTGTCTTGGATTTCCATACACCTGCGATTTGTTAGAGTAGCTAATTCTAACAAAACCTCAACATTCATATTGAACCTGCTACGCTCAAATTAAATGCTTCTGATTTCAAGACATTTAACTAGTTCTTGTTTGGACTTTACAAACAAGCAAGCAATTGTTAGACTAGTCGATTCTAACAATGCATTCACAAGCTGAGTTGACTAAGCTCAACGTGTTTCCATTCCACAACTCCAAATACATTCAAAGACACATCCCATACCATGACCTAAAATTTCCAAACCGATTTCACCAAATAGATTACACATCCTCAGACTGTCTCCTATTTGAAATTGCTCGATCATCTTGGTCATTCTTTGATGGTTCTCCTCCGGAATGTTGGTCATATCCTCCGCGATGCTTTTATCCATTGTGCTTATCACTCAACAACCGCGGAACAACTTTTCTGTCTGGTCGTCCTTCCTCTGCATATTGCCTTTCTTTCGCTGGACCTAGATTTCTCGAACCACAAGGACATTCCAGAGATACGATCCCATGTCGGAATTCAAGCGGGAGAAAAGACTGCTGAATGGACATCACCTCCCTGTCTTCGCGAACATCTCGAGATCCGTCGACAACAACTACCTCTGCTGGTACTTAATTTTCTTCTGCCAATGGCACATTCGCTGATGGGGTGCTTGATTTTGACACCGTCACGCTTAGTCCAATCCTTGACGTGCCTCTTCTCAAAATTTTGGGTTTAGTGTTCACGTGTGTGCTATTTCGAGTGCCCAACACGTCCTTCCACGCGACTATTTGCAGAAACAGGTGTCTGCAGAGCCTAAACCCTCGAGCTTCTCTCCTTAACAATATTCATATTCACATCTGGAATTTTCCCAAACAAGAATTGTACCAGTATCAACCCTCTTTCATTCGGGTTAAGTAGTCTTTGAGGATGGTCATCTCGTCTCCACTCTTAGTTGAGCGATATCTCCGCAAGATCCTTGGCTTTTCTCAGCACTGTCCCACCTGCAAGCAATTTAATGAGAAATAATTGATTTCCAGTCTCATGAACTGAAAGCTTGGAAGAAGGACCTCCTCTAATGTTGGCTGATGGTTTAATATGATCAAGCCATCGCAAAATCCTATTACCAATGCTCCTCCCCATTTCAATGTCTCTGTTTTGTATGTTTCTATGCACACTGGGAGCTATATCAAAATATTTCAAGTGCGCCTATGAATGAATTGTCTGAGTGTGGCATGGCGGGAAGAGATGAGTTGTTGTTGAAGTCTGAGGGCGAGCCTGTAGGTGCTCTTCAGATCAAGCACGTAGGCCGTGGCGAATGTCAGCTCCCACAAAACCATCTCCCTGTTGATGGCTGGATGGATCCTTCACGGTCTCCCGCCTTATACACCAGGTCTGGCTTCTTCTCGGCCTCCATATCGCTTGCCTCCTACGCCTCGGTGACCTATACGCCTAACAACAACTTGCACACTGAAATGGACAAACAATCAATCTACTGCAAACACCTGCAACAATCCACTCTCAAAACAAATATCTACTCTATTCTCCTATTCAAATGCTCAGTCCTAAAGAAGTCAAGCCCAGTCCTGCACTTAGAACCAGTCCTGATCTTAGAAATGGTAAGAGTAGATGTTATTACACACAACCAAAATTGTGTGTGAGCTCTCTCTATTAATCATTCAAATAGAGTACAAAAATAATTACACTAGGTTTGTCTTAAAGTTATAAATACAGTAGGTTTGGTTTGTCTTAAAATAGAGAAACTATCTTGAATACAAAATTACCAAAATCATTTGGTTAAAGAAATATCTCAACCACACTTCAATATAGGAAGCTAACTTCAATCTAAGAAGCTAATTAGTTAGAGAAAATCTCTCGAACTAATTAATTAGACCTCATCAACCTCCTAACCTAAAAACTAACCTTAAAACTAAAAACAGAAACAGACTTCTTCCAGTAAAAACTGGAAACTCTACCAGACTTATTCTCCCTTATAATTGTTCTTGGTTTCCATTTGAGTTTTTAAAGCTATGATTATCAACAACTTAGTCTGCTACTTAGGCTCTTCCTTCAATTCTAAAATTCTACTATTAGGGTGGCCATTAACAAGGTCGGTGTGTATTTTGTCTTCCAGTAGATTATACTTGTGGAGGATAGAATTGTTATTTATTCAAGATGTAATTACTTTGTGGGTCGTGACTTACTTTGTTAGATCATTACAAAATCTTGAGTAGCTTGTCCTCATTAAGAAGAAATCAATTGGGTGAACAACATACAAACTGGGGAATTAGGAATTAATGGTGGAAGCAAAAACAAGTTTTGTCTGGGTAAACAGGGTGGTTGCCTGCAATGTCTTCAACTTTGTTTTTGAAGAAATTTCTATTTTAAAAACAAATTCTATTTTAGTGGAAGAAGATCAATTCTGTTTTTGGTATTTACAATTTGACTTTGTCAAATTTCTTAATGGTGCATGGAAGGTTTTGTTTTTAATAATCATTTCTGTTTTTGGAATTTACAGTTTGATTTTGTCAAATCTCTTAATGGTGTAGGGGAGGTTTTGTTCTGGATAATAATGTAGGTATTTAATTTTTATATTTGTCTTTAGGTATTTCTTCTCATTTTGAGGATGGTATATAGGTAAATCTCTGAGTTTTTAGAACATAAAACGAAGTCAATAACAAAGCACAAGGTCAAGTCAACAAGAACATGCTTATTAAAAATTCAGCATGTTACTTGCTATAATTAATCCTAGATAAAGAGAATAACACTCCTCTCAACCACCACTAATCCCAATTAACAAAAATACTTATTATTATTTTTTTATTACAATTTAGTTAGGTTAACAACTTTGCTAAATACAGAATTAAAATAGTAGTCGTGTTTAGAAAGAGTTAATTTGGACGTGTAGATTTAATGGACACATATTATGAAATAGGCATATGTCTTATTTTTCGCAATATATCATTATCTATGGACACATGTTATGAAATAAGCATATGTCTTATTTTTCGCAATATATCATTATCTTATTCATGTTTCTAATTGGCTTTTAATAGTTAGAAACTAGTATAAATTTTTTCCTTTGGCTTTAAGGAGAAGAAAAAATATTGAAATCTCTTCAATTAAATTTTCATAAAGCATTAACATAGATTGACATTTTCGCATTTCCTTTGGCTTTAAGGAGAAGAAAAAATACATAATGTATCTCTTCAATTAATTTTTTATAAATCATTTGACATTTTTGCATAGTTGTTAGTCCAAAATCATATTAGTTGTGTTTTTATAATACAATAATGGAGAAGGTTTATTTAGATGTACTAATTGAGTTAAAAGGCATTTTCTGTGATGTCTCTTTCCCCTTGATTGTCGAGGATGACTTAATAACCTATTTAATTCCTGTAGATTATAGTCGGAGTAAGGGAATTATTTAATTAATGTCAATTTGGGTGAAAAAGAAACATTAAAATTGACATTAATTAAGTAATTCCTTTGCTCCGACTATAATCTACGGGAATTAAATAGGCTATTAAGTCCTCTTAGGTAATCAAGGGGAAAGGGACATCACATTCCTCCCTTCCCGAGATTGTTTGTCCTCAAGCAACTGCAAATTGGGATGCTACAAGATCTTATCACCTTCCCACATAGCATCCTCCACTTGATGAGGTACTCTCAGATCACCCTATTTATCAATCTCCTCTCCCTGACCTCTAAAACATCCTCAGGAACCAACACCAAATGCCCATCCTCATCTAATGGGGGTAACTCTGTTAAAGAAGTGACTTACTGTTCTAATGCCTTCTAGAGGCATGAAACATGGAATACATTGTGGATCTTATTTCCTTCCGGAAACTCTAGTTCATAAGCTACTTCCCCCACTCTTCAAACCACCCTGTAGGGACCATAAAAACGTGGTTTAAGTTTTTCAACAACACTTTTCTTTAGTGAAGACTGTCTGCATGGTTGTAATCTTAAGAATACCAAGTCCCCCACCTCAAAAGTGCGCTCGACCTTGTTCCTATCTGCATAAATCTTTTGTTAATTTTGTGCCATCTGTAAATTGTCCTTGACAGTCTTGAGGATGTCTTGACTCTCCCAGATCCAATCCTTAGATTTAGGGGGTCTGCGATCCCCAAATGTCAAATAAAAAAATGTAGGAGCATCATAGCCATATAATGCTCAGAATGGGTTCATACTAATGGATATGTGATAAGTGGTATTATAACAATGTTCTCCAAAATGAAACCACTCAATCCATGCCTTATGCAGCCTCGATACATAGTTATGTAAATATCCCTCTAGCCACTTGTTCACAATCTATGTCTGACCATCTATTTGGGGGTGGTAACTAGTGCTAGGAGTCAACTCTGTGCCAGCCAACCTAAACAAATCTTTTAAAATGTACTAAGGAATATGTTGTCTCTATCATTGACAATGTACTTTGACAACCCATGGAGTCTTAATATCTCCCTGAAGAACAAATCTGCTACCTGTGCTGCCTTGTTGTTGAGTCTCAGTTTTGACACCTCTATTACCCTATATTATCCTCTGTCTGAGTCAATTTTACCCATGCTATGTGTATAAACTTGATTGTTGACTCCATAAATACACTTAATGACCTTGTTCATATGCATAGAGAGGTAACTTATGATTAAAGCATGGTTTGTTTAGTTTTCTTGAGTTAAAACGATTAAATGTTTGATTTTATAGGATCCTAATCATTTGACTCTTAAGCAACATTGATTCGGTACCAAAAAACTCACACAACATTGATCTGGTACCAACAAAATCGCACAAAATTGATCTGGTACCAACACCTATCTTGCGCTTTTCTGGTACCAGTCTGCGCTTTTCCGATACTACCCTGTGCTATTCCGGTACCATCCTGTGCTATTCCGGTACCAAAACATTGCGTTATTCCAGTACCAATTTTGCTCGTTCCGGTACCTCCCTTTGCGCCTAATCCAATACTCAAATTCGCGACTGTGTGTATTCCAGTACCAAACACCTATTTCCAGAAATCGCTTGTTGAATGAGTATGTTGTTGGAGATTCCAAGAAATCAGTTGGATCGAAGCCTCTAAATTAGTTTTCAAGATCATGATCGACTTCATCATTCATGCACTTTGTGTCATGAGGAGGAAGTCCATCCCTAGAGATACGATATGAATTGCCAATTGTAATATTTTAAAAACTGTTTGATACTTATCCTTAGATCTTGATAGTATTGGCTCACCTTCTTTATAAGGGATGTTGTAAAAGAGATAGGATACAATGAATGATGAATGTAATGAAGCAAGTCGTAAGAACCAGATAATGCATATTGTTTTGATGTACGAAATGATGAACTGTTGATTCGATTTACAAGTTGAAGGAATACAAACGATATGTCATGCAATTTCTGGGTATGATTAGAACGTTTTAGTATGTTATCGTTTTAGAGGTACCTGGTTGGTTTGGCAAGGGCCCACCATCCCAACTAAGGTAAACATCCATGTATATTCTTTGTGTGATTATGTGAGTATTTAACGGTGGTGTGTTGTGAATGATTTCAAATCTATTTTAGAAGTTCAACATAAAATCACTTGTTTTTAAATTGGTGTGAGTAATCAGATACTAAATCAAATAGATAGTTTCTTTTTCTAATATTGCGGGTTGGCATTTAATCGTTTGATGTGTGGGATTGTTAAGAAAATGTTATTTTGAGTTTGTGATTGTAATGTTCTCAGTAGATACAGGGACCAGAGGACTTTATCTCTCATTTTCATGTTCTATAATGAAGTCTCTCAATTATGTTGATCGTTTCTTGTACTAAAGAAGGTTTGCTTGAATAGAAAAGAGTTAGAGTTGATTTATGTTTCAAGAGTGACTGGAGTTGATTGTTAATCACTGTTTTGATTGCTACAGGAAACAATCTCTCAAGTTCATCTCTCTAATTCATAAGCCTAGAATGAACAGACTTGTTCCTGTTGGTCACTATAATTGCTTATTTAACTAAACAATCAAGTGATACATAAATTGTCAACCCAGGGAAGTCTGTTTATTTCAAAGGTAATCACGCACTGTATATGCTCAATCTAAAAAACAATCTAGAGTTGTAGTAAAAATACGTTAATCACACTTTGCCTTGAACAAACTGAAGTTCTACTTTGAATTACAGGAAAGCAACCTACCTATTGCAGAGTTCAAAGTTTAAAGAAATAATTATCCAAAGAATCCTGGATTACATTAAGAAAATAATAACCTAGGAAAGAAATCCTTCAAGATGCTGCAAAAGGAAAGACCAACTATTCTGCAACAGAGAACAAGACCCTATTCCCCAAGCAGGAATCTTCAGCACCTGTTTCCGATCATCACACTTTCATGAACTCATTGCTAATTGAAATGATTGACACACATTGAAGGATAACTATCTCTTAACAGAGAACATGACCCTATTCCCCAAGCAGGAATCTTCAGCACCTTTTTCCGATCATCACACTTTCATGAACTCATTGCTAATTGAAATGATTGATACACACTAAAGGCTAACTATCTCTTAACAGAGAACATGATCCTATTCCCCAAGCATGAATCTTTAGCACCTGTCCCTGATTATCACACTTTCATAAATTCACCAACAAAATTTCTAACTAGAATGATTAACAGTTACCCAAGCATGAATTATATGAAAACAATGTAACAACCAGTAAAGCAGAGTTTCAACAAGACAGAGTTCAGTAAAGTAGTGTTTCAACAAAAAAAAATTTAATTAAGGCATGAACAGAAATAACACTAACACACTACAAAGCTAATGGGTGAATCTTATGAAGAAGGTGGGCCCTCCCTTCTCACAAGATTCCCCTGAAACGAAATGAACTAGAGAGAAGTGCTCAGAACAATCTTTTATTCATCTGTCAACTATATCATATTACAATATCTGAAGTAAAACACGTCCTTCTCTGTAAATCCTTTCTTAGCCAAAAGTAAGGTCCTCTCTAATGATGATTTCCCCTTATTTAAAGAGGAGAATCCTCTCGATACAATTTGATCATCAAATTACATGTGTATATTTGAATCCTATTCTTAGTCAGATCAAATATCTATACTGAAATAGGATATCCTGGTCTCCCGTAACAAAATTCTATTACAATAGTTGAAAAGGTGCTGAGTGAGGTGTTGTTGTTTCCGCTGGAATAACAGCTTCCTTATTTATCTTCTTGTTACTATTGTTGTATGTTGTTTCAGCATCGCAAATCGCGAGTTGTTTCAGCAACGAGATTTGCGTTTTGATTTCAGCAATGTGGTCTCACGCGATAATGATGGTTAATTCTGGCTCAAGGTGCGACTGTTGTGGTCAGTGTAACAGCTTTGTGTTGTTGTTTCAACATCGTAGACCATGGAGAGTGTAACAATTTTTTCTTGTGTGAGTTGTTGTTTCAGCATCGTAGACCATGAAGAGTGTAACAACTTCTTCTTGTGTGAGTTGTTGTTTCAGCATCATAGACCACGGAGAGTGTAACAACTTCTTCTTGTGTGAGTTGCTATTTCAACATCGTAGACCACAGACTGTTTCAGCCACGGGGTTTGCGTGCTTTGACTGTTTCAGCAACAGACCTTTAAACAACAATGCTAATCTGCAGTTCGAACTGTTTCAGCACTTATATATTTCTGATCAATGGTTAAGTACGAGAGTAATGTAAAATTATATGCAAAACAGATTAAACATGTAGGAAAGAGAAGAGACGTCATATACCTTTGGAAAGATAGGGTAAGGTGATAATATAAGTTTAAATGTGAGTGGAAAAATGATGTAATGGTAGCAAAAGGTGTGAGCAAAAAGGTACATTATAGGGTCCTAACATTCCCCCCAACTTAAAATGTTGCATGTCCTCAGGCAACTTCAATCTGAATCAGAATCTGGATATCGACTCTGAGCGTGAAAGTTACTTATGCAGTAGCTGTGGAAAGTGTTGTCTGTTGGAGCTCTGAATCCTTGAATGTGTTGTAGCCTTTGCCAAGTTGTTGTTTCGGCCTTCTTGAGCAACTTATAATGAACTTAATATTTCTCTGCTGACATCCACATGATAAGAAAATGAAACTGATAACTTATCCAGCTTTCAGCACATTGCTGAACACACTTGATGTAGCTAGGTACCCTGGAGATTACTGTCTCAAGATTAGTGGGGCTAAAGGGGTTGTGTTCCTGTCTTTTCTCAGCAGATTGTTGCCAAAACATGTTATTTTCTTGTAGGGAAGCAATCTCTATGGATTTAATGAACTGTTGACAATCCTGAAGCACTGTTGTATGTAGTTGCCGAATGTGTTGAATCATCCCTGGTTTCTTCAAAAACTGATAATACTGTAGAAAAGGTGGCAACATTTTGTGGTTCTGGCCGTATCCAGAGAAGGCGGTTATCCTCGTTATGCTTGGCAGCTAGGAAGTCATCCTACCATATAATCTGATTGTTAAGGAAGGAGGTGAGTGCCCGAATCTGGATGTCACTGACAAGAGGGTTAAGGTTAAGATGTCGGTTCTCAGGGATGGCCTCATTATGAAAATATACCTCACAGAGGAGGTGTTGATCCATAGCAGAGGCTTCTACAAAGGATTTAACAAAATCTGCTGGATTTAACACTGCATGGGGTCTGCCTTCTTTGATTGATTTAGTCTGAAAAAATGTAAGTCATTCCATGAGGAACATAGAGTAATCGCAGGATGGTTTCCTTGCAGCCAACAACTTTTGTGCCAAGTCAAACATCATGAGCAATTTGCTTTTTAGCTATTTATTCTGTTTCTTATGGGCACAAGATTCCTGGCGTGTTTGCTCCAAAGCTTCCCAGTTTGAATAGATATGGTTTAGCCAGAGTAGTCTGTGCTCCTGCAGGCTTTTTCCCTGTGTAACAACAAACTCTTTTTTTCATTTGTCCATCATTGCCTGCTCATCCCATGGTTGAGTTTATGTTTCAACATCACAAGTGATAGGCTGAGGTAGGGTCTGAGTGGCTTGTTCCACAAAGGTGTGGGTATTAATTGGATAGGAGGGGTAGATTCATCAATAGACAATGTTTGTACAACTTTATGAACAAAAACATGGGCTTCAGATTTGACAATTGTTGCAGGCCAGGGTTCATTTTTAATTTTGGAAGGTCCTGTTGGTTCTTGTGTAACAGCAGGGTTTTCTTCTTTGACTGCGAAAGTCGTAGGTGCAGGGGAAGCTCCTAGCATTAGAATTTGAATTACTTTGTATCCTGCTTGATAATAGATGTCCCCACATTGAATGCACATATACTCTCTACATTGATTCTTTGTTGTATTTTCCTCTGCCATGATCGCTATGCGAGCTAGGGTGTACAATTTAAGTTCCTTCTCATAGGCTTCCTTTGCCATGACTAGCTCTTGCTTGTAGGATTCTAGTTCAGACCTTAGGGACTCATTTTCTTGTAAGACAGAGGCCATTGTTGGTTCTGGAAGAGGGGTGACTGGTTCTTGTGTAACAGTCACAGCCGCACTAGCTGGTTATTTTGGAGCAGCTACATGATCGACAGCTGATTCTTATATTTCAGCTTCTTGATGTAGAGAAAGTAATGTTGCAGCACCCTAGGCATCTGATTCATGTATCTCGGTAACAATATCAGCAGCTGGTTCTTGTGTTTCAGCTGTAACTGGTTCTTGTGTGACAACTATAGCTGGTTCTTGTGTTTCAGCTACTGAATGAGTAGCTGATTTTTGTGTTTCAGCTACTTGATGAGTAGTTGGTTCTTGTGTTTCAGCTACTTGATTTGAAAAGGATGATGTCGCAACACATTGGGCCTCTGGTTCTTGTGTTTCAGTGCCCATGGGTGGACTAGGGAAATATTCCAGAATTTGGGAGGTTGGAGGTGTATAGGGTTTTAACCGGATGTGTTGGAGATTTAGGGTAGTGGCAGTAGTGGTTGTTCTTGTTGAGGCCCTTGTTTGTTTTCTTTGTAAAAAGGGCGGAAAGAAAGGAATTTGCTTTCGTTTGCGTGGGGGTTTTTCCTCAGTGATGGGACAAGGAGAGTTTTCTAGTTCATAATCATCGCTAAGGATATGAACGACAGGAGTGAATGATTCTGGTAAAATGTGGGATAGGCTTGGTATGGTAGGGAGGTTAATTGGATTGATTGGGTCTGTAGGCAGACTGTTAGGTACTTCTGGAGGATCTGGAGGGTTTTGTGGTTGTTGTTCCTGAAGATTTTTGGGATATTCAACAGCTTCTTGGGGGTCTATGGATGGGTTGTTTAGGGGAGGGTTTTGTTGGGAAAAACCCTTTTGGATAAGTAGTTGAGCGAGATGGTGATGGGTGAGGGAAAGGGCGGGATTTTTAGCCTTTTTACAGTAGTGCGACATATTTTTAAGACATCCGAGTAGATAATAAGGAATGTTCACCAATCTAGCATGTCGTAAATGAGACAACAAGACAAAATCGTACTGATAGACTACTTGGTATCGACCTTCATAGGTAAGGTAGTGCTTGAAAAACTTTGCAACTTTCGGCCATGGAGGCGGCAACGAGCTAAGTCGGACACTCCAACCTTTAGGTTCAATTTGTTCCCCTGGTAAGAGGAAATCCTGTTGGGCGTTAAGGATGATATGTTTGCGGCTGAACTAGCGAATGCCATTGGTAGGGAGACCCGAAAGCTGTGCTATATCCTCCTCTGTAACTGGAATCCGAACCCCTTGAACAATGGAATGATCTTCCTGGAGATTTCGAGCAAATTGAAGAACCTGTTGTTGATCAAATCCCTGTAGCCTCTGAAAATAACCTAGCCATCCTGCTTGTAGAAAAATTTGATAGACTTCTAGATAGAGTTCTAACAGGGTTGTCGTGGTGGGTTCGTACCGTATAACAGGGCCTCCCATAGCTAACAGATCAGTAAAATGCACCGTCAAAGAGTCAAGTAACCGCTTCTGTGCAGAGTGATTTTTTCGGGTGAAGGCATGCAAATGGTGGTGAAACAAACGAAAGGATGGTAAAAAAAAGAATGATGGTGGTTGGTTCATGTGAAATGATGGTATAAGATTTCGATATTCCCCCCCCCCCTTCTAGTACGACTAAAATAATGATTTTGCATGAATGGTAATTATGAGTTGAGATCTTTTCATTAACTATAGTTCAATTGTATTTACATATAAAGTTTACATACCTCATCTTTACCTTTTGATTCGTACTTCAAACAAAATATAGTGCCTATCCATAATAGTTCTGCAGTAACCATGGCGGAGACTTTTGATTTGTTAGAGGAATCGTATCAAGGATTTGTTTACTGGAAGGACAAAATGTAGTATGAGAGCGCAAAAGCTTATTAACAGAGAATGTTGAAAAGTTGGTGTTTTAGCAACAGGGAAAGAATAGAGAATTGTTTGTTGAAGAGTGATATTGCAGAATACTGCTGAGGCAGTGGTGTTTCAGCAGTGTGGAAAAGGGAGAGATTACTGAATAGTGTTGTTTCAGCAATGGGGAAAAAGGGAGAAATTGCTGAACAATGGTGTTTCAACAATAAGGAAGATGTGAAAAATTGCTGAACAATGGTGTTTCAACAATGGGAGAAAAATGTGAAAAATTGCGGAACAGTGGTGTTTCGGCAATGGGGAAAATTGTAAAAAATTGATGAACAATGGTGTTTCAACAATGGGGGAAAAGACAAAAAGTTGTTGAATAGTGGTGTTTCAATAATGGGGAAAAAGGGAGAAAGTTGTTGAACAATGGTGTTTCAGTAATGGGGAAGCTTGGCTCTTCTTGAAGTAAGATTGTCCTTTCTTAGTAGGCCTTTGCTTTGATCGATAATCTGCAAAAATCAATTGTAACATGCTATTTCCTGACAGGGATTATTAGTAAACAAAATCTAATCTAATACTAAAGAAATTAAATTAAAAAGAATTAATTGCAGTGAGGGGTAGGAGCCCCCTCTAAAAAGAGGTAATGAGAGTCTGCCACACATGTGGCCTTAAAATATTCTTTGGAAACAGGGTGTTGGTACAGATGGAGCCGATGACCATTTACAAGTAATGGTGTTTTAGAGTCATCGATTGTGAGGAGCCTTACTGTTCCATTGGGGAAAACAGTGTCCACTTCATAAGGTCCAAGCCATCTTGTACGTAGTTTCCCTTGAAATTCTTTAAACCGAGAATCATACAGTAGGGCCCAATTACCTTTTTGGAATTGCTTATGATTGATAGTTTTGTCATGCCATTTTGACCTTTGCTGTTGAATCATAGTTGTCTGATGAATGACATCTAGTCTTTTTTCATCCAATTCATTAAGCTGCTGCAACCTGGTTGTCTGTGCATCAGTCAAATTAAGGTTGAAAGCTAAAGCAGACTGTAAGGTTTTGATTTCAAATTCTACAGGAAAGACAACACTTTTTCCATAAACTAATTCATAGGGAGAGAATCCTGTAGTATTTCTCTAGGTAGTTCCGTAGGCCCATAATTCTTCAGGGAGCCTGTGAGACCAGTCCTTTCTGTTTTCCTTCACTATTTTTGTAAGAATGGCTTCTATTACTTTATTTGTGCTTTCCACCTGTCCATTGGCTTGGGGGTGGTATGCTGTAGTCATTCTATGCTGAATATGATATTTTTGAAGGGTGGATTTAAAACCGTGAGAAGTGAAAGGAGGTCCCCCATCTGTAACTAATTCTCTTGGCACTCCAAATATGATGAAGATGTCTTTAAATAGGAAATATAGAACTGCTTCTTTAGTCGCTCCATGGAGTGCTTTATCTTCCACCCATTTGGTCATATAATCTGTGCAGACCACTATGTAAGCTTTTTTATTGGATGGGGGGTTAATGGGTCCTACAAAGTCTAAGGCCCATCTTTCAAATGGTTCAAGTACTATCTGGGGGTTTAATGACATTTCATCTCTATGATTAGGTTGGCCCATTCTTTGACAGCTATCACAGGCCCGAACATATTTCTTTGCATCTTTAAAAAGTGAGGGCCAATAATACCCCATCCTGAGAATTTTATGTGTTGTTCTTTTATCAGCAAAATGCCCTCCACAAGGGCCATCATGACAAGATTTTAGTAGATCATAAACCTCATCTTCTCTAATGCACCTTCGGATTTCTTGATCAAGTCCTGTGTGGAAAAGACACCCACTTATCCAACTATACCAAGCACTTTGTTGAATGATTCTTCTTTTCTCCCGGTGGGATAGGTGTGGTCGTAACTTCCCTGCAACCAAGTAGTTAGCGATGTTTGCATACCAAGGTGAGTGAGCAGATACTGCAAATAGATATTCATCAGGAAATGAATCATCTATTGGGGTATCATCATCAGGTGTTAATCGAGAAAGGAAATCAACAACTACATTTTCTTTTCCTGGTCTATCTACAATTGTAATATCAAATTCTTGCAATAATAGTAACCATCTGGTGACTCGAGCATTTGTGATAGGTTTGTTCATTAGTTATTTGATAGCTAAGTGATCAGTATGGACAAGAGTAGAGTAGCCAGTGATGTAATGTCAAAATTTATTAATATTATAGATAACTGCTAAGAATTTCTTTTCGGTAACTGTATAATTAAGTTCAGCAGGAGTCATATTCTTACTAATGAAGTAAATAGCATAAGGGAGATGATTTTCTTCTTGTCCCAAGACAACTCCTATTGCAGTATCTGAAGCATCAAAGGATATATGAAAGTGAAGTGTCCAATTAGGTCCTCTTAGAATAGGGGTTGTAGATAATTGATGTTTAAGTGTATTAAATGCTTCCTAGCAAGAATTAGTCCATTTGAATTCAACATTTTTCATCAATAACACAAACAGGGGGGAAGCTATTTTGGAATTTTTTTTGATAAATCTTCTGTAGTATCCAGCATGTCCTAGAAAATTTTTTGCCTCTGTTTGGGTTTTGGGAGTAGGAAGATTTTTAATGACTTGTATCTTGGATGGATCCACCTGAATTCCTTGAGATGAGATAAAATGTCCAAGCACCATTCCTTCACTCATCATCATGTGACATTTTTCTGTACTTAAGGAGAGGTGGGCTTGTATACATTGTTTAAGTACTTTCTCAAGGTTTTGTAGTGCTTCCTGAAAAGAAATGCCATAAGGGGTAAAATCATCCATAAAAATTTCCATAGAGTCATTAAGCATATCAGAAAAGATTCCTATAACTGCTCTTTGAAAGGTTGTTGGTGCATTACATAGTCCAAATGGGAGAACTCTATAAGCAAAAGTTCCCCAAGGGATAATAAAAGTGGTTTTATCTTGGTCCTGGGGTGCAATTTTGATCTAATTATACCCACTGAAACCATCTAAAAAGGAGAAAAATTTCTTCCCTGACAAACTGTCTAACACCTGATCAATGAATGGTGATGGAAAGTGATATTTTTGAGTATCTTTATTTAAGGCTCTATAGTCCACACATACTCTCCATTTCCCATTTTTCTTAGGAACTATTACCAACGGGGAAACCCATTCACTATCTGATATAGGATATATAAATCCTGCATTGAGCAATTTTTGAAGTTCTTCTTTAAGGATTTCTCTTAAATTGGGGTTCATTCGTCGTTGAGATTAGCATATCGGTCAACAATCTTCCTTGATATATATACGATGAGTACATAATTTGGGAGAGATTTCTTTCATATCTGTATAGTCCCATGTGAATGCTTCTTTATGTTCAAGAAGTAACTTCATTAATTGTTGTGTTTCAGCATCTGTCAGGTTAGGGTTTATGTTCAGTGTTTTGCCAGGTTTAATTTCTACTGGTATGCTTTTAAAAGAGATGGTGGCAGATGTTTGAGGTGGGTTTTTAGAGTTAAGGTTTTCTTGATTATCTGGCTCCAGAAGTGCAACTAGTTGGTTATGAGTTTCTGGAGTCACAGAGGAGGGTTCAGAAATAAAATTATTAATTACTTCATCCTTAGTGGCATATTTAAGGCTTAAGGCTTGTCCGATAGTCAAGATGGGTTGAGTGAGTTGATCATCAAAGTCTACCCATACAAAATTATCATTATTAATCAAGGTTGTAGCGTGAGGGTAGAGGGTAACCTGTTTAGTCTCGTAACCATTGGAAATTGTCATTGAACCTGATCTACAGCTGATAAAAGCATCTGTTGTGGCTAGCCAAGGCCTGCCCAAAATTAAAGGGTGGCCCCCCAACTTTGTTTTAAGTTGTAATACCACAAAGTCGGCTGGATAATTCCAGGATTCCACTGAGATAATTAGGTCTTCAATGACTCCCTCCGATTTTATTGTGGAACGGTCAGCTAATTTTAGGATAGTTGGGGTATCTCTGATTTCATTTTGCAGTTGTAATAGTTGTGAGGTTTCTAGAGTCATAATATTGATAGCGGCACCTAAGTCTACCAGGACTCGAGGGATTATCATTTTTCCAATTTGTACTGAGACGGTAGGGTGGCTGGGATCACCATATTTAACTGGGGGAACTTTACCTGACATTAGTGTAGACAAGTCACCCATGACATGAACTGTAAGGGGATCTTTAATTTCCCTACCAGGTTTCTTAACACAAATGTCTCACATAGTCCTGGCATAAATTGGTACATCTCAGAGTGCTTGTAATAGAGGAATTTTGACATAAAATTTTGTAATTCCCCTAGAAGATTGAAAGCAGGTGGCTCAGGCGTTTTAGTTAAAGCTAAATGCTCAGGAAATGGTGGTTTTTCTATTTCAGCAACAGTGTTAGAGGATGATTGTACCTCTTCAGGTACGTCGTGCTCTTTTGTTTCCTCTTTATCATAAGAGGTAACATTAGCTATGATAGGTTCTACTATTCTTCCAGATTGTAAATGAATATCGTTGCATTGTGCAGGGAGAAGAGAAAATGTAGGCTGGTTATGAATATCAATGCACTGCACAACTTTATTATTGGGGTTAGGGTTAGGTTGTACATGTAGTTGGGGCCTCATTATTTGATTGTTTGGTGGAGTACCTGATGGTAAGGAGAGTGGTTGCAGAAATTGTGATTGAGATAATTGATTTGGGAAGGGGGGTTGTTGTCCTCTCCAATTTGGATTCCATTGGTTCAGATACGGTTGTTGTTGTTGTGGAGGCCAAGGAGTCCACATTGATGGATCAACAAAGGGTGGGCTAGTTTGTTGCATGGGTGGGTAATTCATTTGATTTAGGTATTGCATTTGATTATAGGGAGGGTAATTCATTTGATTAAAAGAAGGATAGTTATTCTAACGATTAGAATATGTAAATGGCATGTTAGGATTCATAGCTTGTCCCTGCGGTTGCCATTGCCTTCTCTGTGTCAACAGATAGACAGCTTCAACTTCGTCATCAGTTGGTTGTAATGCTGCCTTGATTCCTGGTAAAGAAGGGCATTGTTGAGTTTCATGATCTTTATCACATATGGTGCAGATTGGTTTTTTGTCCAATGGGCATTCCCTTTGTGGGTGCTTGTCTCTGCATTTAGAACAAAAGATGGACAGAGCTACTTTTGCTTCGGCTTGTTTCTTTTGAATCTGCAGGGTATCAATTTGTGAGGCAAAAGAGCTTAATATTTCAGTTTTAAAACCTTCAAATAAATTACCTATTTCGGCTCTTGTTACTCCCCCACTGGCTGATTTTTGGACTCTTGAAAATGTGGTATCCCTGCTATTTGATCTATTCCTTGAAGCTCCTCTTGAACATCTTTTACATAGGTTAACAATTTCATCATATGATTCTTTAGATATGTCCCCTTTTCCAAGCATATTATCTAAACAGTCATCCCTTACTCCTTTTAGTAATATCGTTTTAAGAATATCTTTACTTACATCGGGGTGACTGGATCTTTGTAGATTGTACTATAGCCTTTCTACAAAGTCCTCCAGATTTTCATCCTCTTTCTGTATCATCTTGAATAGTTCTTCCCTTTTTTCTCTTGTTCGGCAATAGTCCTGGTATTTATGCAGGAATTTATGTTTCATTTGGTCCCATGTTATGATTACATGGCCTCCAAGACTCATGAACCATCTTAGTGCATTTCCTTTCAATGTTGCTAGAAATAGCTTTAATTTTTGAGCATTGGAAATGTAATCATAACTTCTGCATAATATGTCAAACTCAAAAAGGAATTCATCAGGATCTTCTGAAGATAAACCATGAAAGTTAGGTAGCACTGAGAGTGAAATGTTCTTCATGGGAGCTACCCCTCTAGGAAGATCACCAATAGGAAATCCTAAAGTGGAAAAAGAGTTTTCATCATTTACCTCTCTTTCAGGACCTGCCTGTTCTTCATGATGCAATTCTTCATTGTACTCATCCATGTTTTCTTCTGTTTTCTCCCCTATTGCACTTGCTCTGTCCTCAATGTTTCCTGCTAGTTTCTCGACTGTCTCAGGACTCCAAACCTCTTTCCCTGTTTCAAAGTTTGCTTGAAAGGAAGGTTGGGACTTTGGTTTCTGAGAGTTTGGTCGTTGAGGAGCAACAGATACAAATTTTGATATAATCTCGTCAATATAAGTCTTTCTTCCTCCTCTTCCTCTACCTCTGCCACCTGTAGAGTCAGTTTCTTTGGGGTCTCTGCATCCTCTCATGCAATCTTTATATCTGAAAGAACATAATTGTTTTTGAAATCTACAATTACCTTCCCCGACAACGGCGCCAAAATGTTGGTCACTATAATTGCTTATTTAACTAAATAATCAAGTGATACATAAATTGTCAACTCAGGGAAGCCTGTTTATTTCAAAGGTAATCACGCACTGTATATGCTAAATCTCAAAAGCAATCGAGAGTTGTAGTAAAAATACATTAATCACACTTTGCCTTGAACAAATTGAAGTTCTACTTTGAATTACAGGAAAACAACCTACCTATTGCAGAGTTCAAAGTTTAAAGAAATAATTATCCAAAGAATCCTGGATTACATTAAGAAAATAACAACCTAGGAAAAAAATCCTACAAGATACTGCAAAAGGAAAGACCAACTATTCTGCAACAGAGAACATGACCCTATTCCCCAAGCATGAATCTTTAGCACCTGTTTCTGATCATCACACTTTCATGAACTCATTGCTAATTGAAATGATTGACACACACTGAAGGCTAACTATTTCTTAACAGAGAACATGACCCTATTCCCCAAGTAGGAATCTTCAACACCTGTTTCCGATCATCACACTTTCATGAACTCATTGCTAATTGAAATGATTGACACACATTGAAGGCTAACTATCTCTTAACAGAGAACATGACCCTATTCCCCAAGAAGGAATCTTCAGCACCTGTCCCTGATTATCATGCTTTCATAAATTCACCAACATGATTGCTAACTAGAATGATTAACAATTACCCAAGCATGAATTATATGAAAACAATGTAACAACCAGTAAAGCAGAGTTTCAACAAGATAGAGTTCAGTAAAGTAGTGTTTCAGCAAAATAAAATTTAATCAAGGCATGAACAGAAATAAATTGCTTTGACTGTTTCAGCAATGGACCTTTAAACAACAATGTTAATCTGCAGTTTGAATTGTTTTAATACTTATATATTTCTGATCAACGGTTAAGTACGAGAGTAATGTAAAATTATATGTAAAGCAAATTAAACATATAGGAAAGAGAAGAGACGTCATATACCTTTGGAAAGATAGGGTAAGGTGATAATATAAGTTTAAATGTGAGTGGAAAAATGATGTAATGGTAGCAAAAAGTGTGAACAAAAATATACATTGTAGGGTCCTAACAGTTCCCTAAGGAAGAACCTTTTGATTTACTGTTTGCTTGAGAAGTTTTGTTATCAGTTTTCTATTCTAAGTTTGAAGTTGTGTGAAACATTTAGATATCTTAAAACAGAGTGTTAATTGTTGTTAGTTTAGTTGATCTAGGAGATAGAATCAAAGTTCATATTTTCCTTTCATAAGCGATCAATGAATAGATCCATCACCTAAGCAAGAACTTTAATCATATGCTTGTTTATGAGTTTTGCTTTCTAATTTCTGAATTGTGTGAAGAGTGTTATCTTTGAAGTGTGAAAACAGAGTATTTTGTTATTAATGGTTTTCTTATCTAAGCTATACTAAACATACATAGGAACCCATCTGTTATCGGCACATATAGTGCATCAAATCTACTGATTACGAATCTTGGTTGATAATTTATGTTTGGTAATGTATTATGCAAATAATTGCACCAACATTTTGGCGCCGTTGTTGGGGAGTTGTAAACGGTAATAGGTAGTATTTGAATCAGATTGTTGTAATGGTTTTGGATTAGTTTTATAAATGACCTAAGGGAGGAGAGTGTTAAGAACCAAAATAGATCTATCAATATAATCACCACAAATACTGAATACACAATAGATCCATAAAGCAAGATAGAAGAAACCACACTTTATTATTACCAAACCCTTGAGGTAGGGCAACACCATACAATGGATCATATTATGGAAGGGATCCTCTCCTGTTCACTTGCCTCTTCGAGGGGGCTTCCTCCTATTGAGCTACCGCTCCAAACACAATACTTCTCTTCATGTCTCATTACATTGCTTGAACCCCTTTATATAGTGCTACCATTACCTAAGAACATTCTAGAGGAGGAATCTTCTAGAAGGAGAACCTTCTAAGAAGTCCTCTTACATTTATTATATCTAATTACCCATTTATTATAACCAAGGATGATTTTAAGGATGGAAATTTATTTTAAAATGTAGAAACCTTGGCGAATCTTACTAATCCTTCATATGCCAACTATAAATGATTGGCGATATTTTTGTAAAAATATTCAAATTTCTAAGGATTTCATATAGTTTTTATAAATTTTTGGCAATTTTTAAGGTAAAATAATTTTATCCTATATAACTTGGGCGAATCATTTTTAAAATAACGAATCTCGTTTTTGGAAAAACCATGGAAAATTAGCCCATGAGCGAAATTTAACCCCTAAAATCATCCCTGATTATATCTAACTACCATAGAGAGTCTTATTTAATAATATAGTGGACCTAGTCCACCTTACATTGAATGACCTCCACTATTATCACTATGGGCCCTGAAGCCCCCTCACTACCCCTCTAGCTACCTTACATTCCATCCCCCTTATGAAAGCGTTGTCCTCAACGCTTGATGTACAACCATATACCAGGGTCCCATGGATAATTGTGGACCATAATGCTAAAGAAGATTGAAGAACCAAGGTCCCATCTAGAAAGGAAATCCACCATGCTGAAGTAGTCCAACCACCATTGTAAGCCCAGGTCCCATGTCCAAGTGCTCATGTGATCTCCCTGTTGAATATTTTGGAACCCAATAACCAACTCCAAATGATGCTCCAAAGACTGATACCTATCATGTGGATCCAAATAAAAAGATCCATCCACATAGTGAAAAATGGTCGTAGCAGAATATGGAATGAATAATACTACTGTAGAATATGTAGACTGGATGTTGGTAACTAGCTCCTGATGTGGGACATTGATGTTCTCTACAAAAGGTGGAGTAGGGTCATCAAATAAAATATGAAAGTGGTTGTCATCCCAGAAATGACAACTATATATATATCAATCATCACAATATGCCTCAAAATTATACCAAACATATATTTCTTGATTATATTCATCCCTGAGGCCCTCCATAAGAAATCTCTCCTACATGTTATTCAATGAATCTTGAATACTACGAAAACTATCATTGAGGTTGTCTATGAGGCCATGCAAAATGCATCCAATTTGTCATCCAATGTGTGAAACAATTGGGCTTTGAATGATTCAAGAATTTCTTTCAGGTTTTGAGAAGAAATAACCATCTGAGCATCCTATGAACTCACCCAATAAGTTACGGTAGAAAATCGCGGCTTTCTGGAAAAACCTTAAAAAACTGTTGAAGTTAAAATGCTCATAACTTCACTTCCCGGACTCCATTCTGGCTGATTTTTTTTTTTTAAATTTGGTGAAATTGTGAGAGGAACTTAGATCTATAATTTATTTGGGCAAATTCAGCTTCTATATGCTACAAAAATAAAAAAATTCTCGCCGTCGTCCGTGGAAAAAATACTGAAAATTTACAAATTTTAAAACTTCAATATCTTGACTTCTCGAATTTCGTTTCGGACGATTTTTTTTTTCAAATTGGGTGTTTTTATGAGAGGAACTCAGATATACAACCATTTTCTGCAAATTTTGCATATAAATATAACAAAAACTTTGAGAATGTCGCGGCCCTCTTTTTTCTGCTCCGAAAAAAAAAATTGCAAAAATAAAAAATATTTGCCCACAATGTCTGCCCAAGGAAAGTGCTTTGATACCACTTGTTAAGAACCAAAGACTGAATACAAAAGCATCACAACATATATAGAAGAACAATATAGAAAATCACAACTTTATTATATCAAACCCTTGAGGTAGGACAACACCATACAATGGATCCTATTATGGAATGGATCCTCTCCTGTTCACTTGCCTCTTCGAGGGGGCTTCCTCCTATTGAACTACCACTCCAAACATAATACTTCTCTTCATGTTTCATTACATTGCTTGAACCCCTTTATATAGTGCTACCATCACCTAAGAACATTCTAGAGGAGAAATCTTCTAGAAGGAGAACCTTCTAAGAAGTCCTCTTACATTTATTATATCTAATTACCCATTTATTATATCTAATTACCATAGTGGGCCTTATTTAATAATATAGTGGATCTAGTCCACCTTATATTGAATGACCTCCACTATTATCACTATGGGCCCTCTGCCCCCCCCACTACCCCTCTAACTACCTTATAGAGAGAAGACGGTAAGACGTGCAGGAAGAGCCCACACATCCACTTTGGTGGGGTTGATCCAAAGTTAGGTTGTCCTCTCTTCTTTTAATGAAAGTGTGTTTTTTCTTCTTTTATGAAAAATTGTATTTTCATGATGGGCTAACTTGTGCGAACAGATAACCTGGTGACATCAGGGTCCCAGTAACGCAAGAAGTTCAAGTTGGGTGTGTCTTATTTTTGCAAATAGTTTTAATTTCTCAGTTTTAATATTCAAATATTTGATGATAAATCCTTTTTCTGGTGCTATAAGAACCCCCGAGTACTAAGTTGTGTTGCGAGACAGGGATCATCAACCATCTAAAGTAATTCAAGGATGACCAAGAGCTTGAAGAATGTTCCTCCAAGAAATTTCTCGCATTCTAGCAGCAGTTGGGATATCTCCCTCTCAGGAAGAGCATATCTTAACAACAGTGTAGAATTTAGTTGTCTCTCCACAGGAAGATTTAGAAGTCCCTTCGGATTCCTCTTGTCAATTTGTTGAGGAGATTAAAGAATCATGGATAGAATTCAATGGAGAGTAACCATCGGAACCTAAGATTGAGGAGTCCTTAGCATGCCTCTCAGCAGATCCTATATGTACTCCAAAGACCAATCATCTTGAAGAGGATAATCTGCATAGCATGGTAGAGGAGGACATTCAGCGTGATCTAAACAAAGAAGAGAAACAAGAATATAGTGATCCTATTGAAATATGGTTTCAATTAGTTATTAGGTCACACCACTCTTTTATTTTTCATTATTGTTTGATCTCATCATCAAAGCAACCAGTCCTTCATACTCCGGTATGCATTAAAATTTGTATTTTAAACCCAAGTTTGGATATATTTCTAACCCTGTTACGCACATGGCTTCACTGGAAGTATTCCTATACTTGAAGGACATTTTATTTTGTTCAATTAGAGTAGGATAGTAAATAAATAAACAAATGTTGCAATGCAACATATCTTTCATATTTTTCATAAATGGGAAAGTCAAAAGCTAATAAGCACTCTATTTAAGATCTTTCATTCCTATAGTAGATTTCTTTCTAAAAGTTATGATAATTTTGTTTGGAATCTTATGAGAAGGGAATCTCTTCATCCTTTGAATGCACAAATAATACTGGAAGGGTTTCAAAAGTGGAGAAGGCATCATTGTCAACAGAATATAACACTTAAGGGAGTGCTTCATGACCTATTTCTTCAAATTTCTTATTTTTCCTTAAGTTGTTAAAAAAAATGCATTCATGCTTTATCATTACCTATCTATTTTAAGACCACTATTTCACAAGGATGATCAATTCAATGATATTTTTAATAGAAGTTGAAATTGAATGCTAATTCCAAACTATTTTATTCATAGCTAATAATGAAACTTTTGACATTTTCCCTAAATTTTTTGTTTGCAAGCATGAATAAAAATGTAGTTTTAATTAGTTCTATTGGTTTGTTTTTAGCAGATGTTCGCAACCCTCTGAGCAACCTTTTTTTTAGAATCTCACATTGTTTGCATGAGGCCTTGCAAAACCTCAAGCATAGGGAAGTGGTTGTTGAAACAATAGTAGTTAGGATTATTATTTTTGTAATAAAAAGGAAGTGCCAACAAGAACAATGATCAACCTGGTTCCAAAAGAGGAGGGTTTTAAATCTCAACGTGTGGTCATCCAACTACAGAATACCCTCTTGTCATAGAGCTTGGAGCCCACTCACCAAATTCTTTTGTATTATTCTGATGCAAACTCAGAGTTCCTGCATCTAGTGTTGGTATTTGTTCCATCTATATGGTTTTTCAGTTGAATCAGATCATAGGTCCTCTTCCAGAACACTAGAAAACACTAGCTACTTCTACAAGGTGCAACCTACAAAAGTTTCAGTCTACAAAGAAATACCACCAAATATTGTGTCAAATTATCCTTGAGTATCGGAATACAATGTTTGTCTCTGTGTCCATCCGGTACTGAACAACATTTTTGTGTTCATTTGGTACTGATAGTCGACCATGTGCTCATCCGGTACCAAAAGAGGAGGTCTACGCTATTCTGGTATTAAGCACAACCCTGCGTCCACCTAGTACTCAGGTGATCCGGTACTGGTAATAAGGTGTTGGTAGCTCTAATCATATATTCAAGTTTTGTTGCTCGATTTAAGTATTAGGACATATAAATTCAACATTTTTCATTTTATTAAAGAAATTAGAGTAATTATGCAGTAAACATATGGTTACTCTCAATCATTGCACACTCCCTACCATGAATTTCTACAAGCCCTCGCATACATGTCCTCGTATATAAATCATTCATCCTATCACTCTGTTTCTGCCCCCTGCTTTGTTTCGGTATTACTCTGTTCCAATATTGTCCTATTCCGATACTACAGAAACATGTTCTGATACCAGTTGCCAATCTGATACTGATGCCAAGGTGATATGATCTTTGTCTTGTTCTTAACATCGTTTTCACTTCAGCTAATTGGAGGTATAAGATAATCTCTTCATGTTCTTTCCATCAAGGATCATGTAAGTCTGGTGTTGAATTGTTTTTTCTCTCATGTGTATGTTCCTCCTACATTTCTACACCCAACCCTAAATGAATCATCCTTGCTATCCTTTAAGAATATATTCTCACATTTAACTCTATATGATAATGGGTGCACTTGTCTTATTAACTCATCATTTTGAAGAAGTGATTGCTAATTGAAATATCCATTGAAAAGTGGTGACACCATTATGTCAAATACCAACCTAGTTGATTCAAACAAGTTTTTATCCAAGTTTATATTTACAAGTTTTTCTTGGGAGGTATTGATGAAAACCTCATGTGGTGGACCGCCCTTGCAAAATTGCAATGAACTTTCATGAGAACCCTAATAGGATTAACTAGAGGGATCTCTTAGTCATTATCCAAGATGTTCCATTATACATTGAATATCTGAGATTTAAGTTGAATGTGGATGATGTCACCCTTAGGATAATTCACTAGTACATATTGTAAAAATTCTGACTTTTTATTTGCGGCGTTATGGACAAAATTGTCCATATTGTCGCAAAATAGAGGAAATTTATATAAAAAAAAATTCATGTTGCCCGATAACGTCGCTCTTGCCACATTGGCGTCTCTCTTGCCACGTTAACGTCTCTCTTGCCACATTTTCCACTGGAACGTCTCTCTTGCCACGTTTTCCATTGGAACATCTCTCTTGCCACGTTTGTGAAGATGTATGTCTCTCTTGCCACGTTAACGACGGTCTTTCCACGTTAACGTCTCTCTTGCCACGTTTTCCACTAGAACGTCACTCTTGCCACGTTTGTGAAAATGTATGTCACAATTACGACATTTTGGAAACTAGGTTTTCCCCTCCAACGGTCACCTTAGTATGTTCACCAAGTCAAAATACCAACAGTCACTTAGGACTTTTTTACGTCGGAATTGTGACGTTACAAAATCTATAAATATGTTGCATTTGACGGATGTTGTGACAACTTTTCTATAATAATGACACTTCAAAAAGGGTTTGCGGGTCTTCTCGGCGAACAAAAAATAGATATTTGTTTCAGTATAAGTCTGTGGGGAAGAATGTCAGAAAACATTAGAGCCGGGAAAAGAATTAAAGAGGGTGAAAAGGGTGACGGTAAATGTTATTGCCCTTGCAAAAATTGTTGTATTAGACGTCCCGAAAGAGTTTTAATAGAAATAGCTACAAAACATTGTAAAAAATATGGGCACATGGACGGGGGATCAAATGAATATCGTCTGATGGTATATACATGCATTATCTGTTTTAATATTTATTATATTCTCAAATTTTATAATGTTTTATACATGCACTAATTTTTCATGATTGTTTGTAATTATAAAGTTAGATTTTCCCCATAACTTTATGTAGAAAGCACCAAGTAGTAGCAGAAATGATGTTGTAGTACAAGATGAAGAACTTGAAGCAGACAATGAAGATCAAGTTAATGATTCCATGGAAGTAGATGACAATAATAACATAGTTCAAGTTGATGAGACAAATCAAATGATTCAAGACTTATTCGGTCATCCAGATGAGGATCATGGGGACAATAGTGATGGTATTTATGATGAACCTTTGATTGAAAAGGCAAATAAAAAAATTTATAAAGGGTCAAGAGCAAATATTCTCTCCACTACATTGTTGCTGGTGAATTTGAAAGTTACGAATCATTTGTCTAACACTTGTATGACACAGATCCTAAGGTATGTAATATGTTACTTCGCATCTACATAAAGGTTGA
>ML798907.1:150352-165792 GCA_009831015.1 Picea engelmannii | reverse complement strand
GAAACCCATGACTGTTAAATTATAAATAAGAATTAAAATTATTAAAGTGTGGGAATATAAAAGTTAGGATTTTAGAAATACAATGAAAATATTAATAAGTGCATTTATCTTTTTGGGTTTAAAAAAAAAAAAAGGGAAATGAACAATTCATAGAAATAAGGAAACTTGTGATAAAGGAAACTTAATAATGGAAAGTAGGGGACATAGGGTAAAAATCAAAAAGGAATCAACAGTTAAGGAGTTACTAAAAATCAGAAACTTCATTTTAGGAAAGTTATTAAAAGCATGAGAGGGGATCTAGGAACCCTAGGAGTAATTTTAGGAGCGACTTTAGGGGGGGTGAGGGGAATGAGTCTTTTAATATTTTTAAAGAAAATAAATTTTGGAGAAACGTGGGGGATGAGTGACACTTGGACGACAGAGAATTTTTAGAGGATTGTCAATAAAACTTAAATTAATAATGATTTAGGAAAGTAGGTGGGTCTCAAATTTCTATAAAAGAAGGGGAAAATGGGGAAGAAGGGGTATCGGTTAGCGTAACGTTACGCTGCCGGATTGTGGCTTGACTGTTTGCTTATGAGGAGTTGGGAATTTCTCAGCGGTATTGGAGTGGTAGCTCAGCCTTGGAGGCGAGCTGAGAAGCTAGTCTTATCTCTGGATCTTGTGTGGCCCCTTTGCGGCTCAGGGGGCTAAGGGGGAAGCAGAGTACCCCTAGCGATTGGATGGGAGGTACTGGTGAGGTCGCTACGGTCGGCGAGCGGGGGTGGCACGGAGCGCGGGAGTGGCACGAAGCGAGTGGACGTTTTTCGAGGCAGGCAAGGAGGCAAAGGTATGGTCGATTACTTGGTAGAATAGAAAGCATTAGGATTTGATGTAGAGCTGCCTGTTTATTGGAAAAGGTACTGGTGTTACAATTTTTATCTAACATTGTTGCAGCTCCCGATTTCATGGACGAATCATAGAAAGTAGTTTTTACAATGCCTCTTGAACCTCTTTATTTCTTCCAATGAATGCTAGATGTTAAATTTATATAGCAGATCGTTGTACCTCTGGACTTAAATTCAGAGTAGAGATAAGTAGTTAGCCTAGAGGCCGCTCCTTGACAGAGTTTATAACTAACTGTGTAATTAATTTTCACCGGCAACTAGTTCCTGTAGGTTTCATTCTAGATAATGGTCTATAATCCTTGCATCTTCAGAGGTTTGTATTTTACCTCTGCCTTTTTGTTGCTAAAACTTCAACTCGCCCGGTTGGCCTTCGTACTGCCTTGACTTCGATAATACCTCTGGTTATTTGTGAAAGTAAAACCTAAATGTGAATTCGATCTGGCATCAGGCAGTTGGAATTTCATTTAGGAGAATCAGATCTAAGAATTGTTCTGGCATGCCAATGCAGGCTTGGTTCCTCATTTTTAAGTTGATACAGGTGGTTGCGCTGAATTTCGATCCCCTCCGAGCCGTGTTCTTTGAGATTTTCTTTCTCTGAGGATGTTGGGTCAGTCAGATTGCTGGGTCATGTCTCTGTCGGGACTTTCCCAGGTTACCTTTGGTTTGCAAATTTTTTCTTCTTTGACTGCTTACCGTCCTGGGAGGGGCGTTTCTATTTTCGTGGGCGTTGCATCGCTGGGTGCACTTATGAGTAATGTGTCAGCTGTTTGGTACATCATTTCCTTGCCTTGGAATTGTCGCGAGTTCAATTCTGATGGACCTGTCCAACAATCCAATTTTATCGGGCGACAACCTTGCTAAACGTTTTTGCTAGCATCCCCCCCCCAGCCGTAGCTGACACAGCTCTGGCCGTCAACGCGTCACGATTCGGTTGATTTCTAAATGGGGGATTTAGTTGATTTTTTTCCGTGCTCTCCATTAACCCAAGTTGAATAGTTACAGTTTCAAGAGTACCTTTAACTATTCCGATTCTGCATCCACCAGTCGTTAACCATACTGTTACATTGTTTAACCTGTAGGTAAACGAGCTTTTATTTTAGAATTTCATAGGACAACGCATTCTGAAACGATTAAAATATCATAGATTGTTGTGTGAACGAGGGGCATCGCTACCACGTTTCTTGAGTAGTTCGCCTTTTTGTTACCTCCAGCCAACCTCATAGTTGACAGGTCACCTAACAGTCTGAAAATTGGTATCCTTAACTCCTTGATCAACCACGTTCCTTTTAAACCCTGCAATTACATTAGAGGTTAATGTCTTTTGGTAAACCAGTGAATCCTCCTTGCCTGCGTGCTTAGATTTTCCCTTTTTCTGACTTGGCCACGCGCCGGTAGTTATGGCTGCCAGTTGCCGAATTTTTTTTTACCTGACTTGGCAGACTGATTCGGCCGCTGTTTCCTAGGGTAGTAATAACTCACAAGGCTTTATTACGATTCTGATAGGTAAGGCTCTGCAAGCATAAAGTGAATTTCAAGAAGCGTGGGCATGGACCAACCTTTATTTGGTTTTAATTGGTAAATCTAATGCTGCTGCATTGTATGGTGATGATGTTTTATTTATTGTCATTTAAAAAAAAAACGTTGTTAAAATTAAACACTGCCACTTTACTATTATTATATTTATACAATGTCCTTCTGAATATTGCTAATTTCAACATGGTTCATTTAATATTGTTGCTGTTACATAATGTCAGTTCCAAATATGATGTCATGCGGCTATTTTTAATTATGAGATTATATATAATTATGATGATGAATGGTATACATTGACAATGAGCTTTTGCTTTTAGAATTTTGTCATGGAAAAATATATCGCTATTTATTTTATTGTCTTTTTAAATGGATACCTTTAATTATGACTTTTTAAATATGGTCATCTTTATACATGAACAACATATAACCGGCATGCCACATTTTTATTTTTAAATTGACCTTAATTATAACATGAGGCTACCTTTATATGTTGACAATGAGTATTGTCTTTTAAGCTTGTCATTTTAAAAGAAATATATCTCTATTTTATATATTGTCTTTCTAAAAGTCGATATCTTTATATGTGACCTTTTTAAATATGGGCATTTTACCATGGACAGTTTTAACCATGATGTCTCACTGTTATCCTATTTAAGACGTTGGTTATAATTATGAGGTTATCTTTGTATATTGGCCTTAGTGTAAGGGTATTGTCACCCCATAGTATAGAGGGTAGTTGGGTAGATAACTTACAAGAAGGAATGGCGTAGTTAGTATTGCTTTATTAAGGAATTTATGATCTTAAACGATGTCAAATTGTGAGATCCTCCTGTTTATTTGAATGTTTCTATCTAGTAAGGTCATTGTAAATCTTATGGTTGTAGCATATAAGAGGGTTTGTAATTGTAAATCGTGGCCCGGATTGTGATACGAATATAAGGTGTTTAATATTTCATGACTGTGTTATTGTAACTTTTATTGTTATTAATAAACTTTTACGGTATAATAACCATGATTAAGTATAATAGGATTTCTAAGTCTGTAATGAGGGTGTTGTTCCTTGTAGACACCTCCATGTACCTTAGCATAGATGTCTGTGTGTGTGATTTTTCTGTGTAAGGAATCCAGTGCCGTATCAAGAGTCTCGGGTTGTTTAAAGGCACAGTTTCCACTCTTGCGACACACTCTGAGCTGTATCAGTAGTCTCAGTCTGTTTAAAGGCACAGTTTCCACTACTGTGACTCCCTAAAGATTTATTAGTTTCTGCCTGAGCAGTCGGCCAGAAGCTTGTCTAATCTTCTTTCGAGAAGACATAAGACTAAAAGCCTTGCTTTTCTGTGCAGAAATAGTAAACTCTACTACTATGGATTCTCCCCTCTGTGTTAGTACTATGCATAACCCAATGTGTCGTTAAATGGTTGCGTCATGAGTCTTATGTCTACAGTCTTAGACACTAACTGATGTTGGTAGATTTAGCATTTATAGTGTTGGTATTGATTGTGTCAGGCGGGATGTAGACACCTCCATGTTCCTCAGAACAGTCGCCAGCCCTGAGACCTTAAATGGTTAAAATTGATGGGAACCTGGGCTTGAGCGTTGTGTATGTGTCTTGGAGGTCCTAAACATTGCAGGATAGGATGGATGGGTAGTCAGTCTAACTTATTTCTAAGTGATCGTCATTGATGCATGTAGTTTCCTGTAGTACGTCGTATGTCGTCTTGATGTGTTTGTCTTGTTTGCGCCTAGTTGGTTGTCGGGTGGCGACGTAGAGTCAAGTTTGTATGTTCCTTCTTCACGCGCGCACACACCTTAAACATTTAAACACAAAAAAAAATAAAAAAAATTGCACCTGTTATTAGAGTGGTTGTCATAACGAGGAGGTCGTTACATATGGTATCAGAGCCGATTCGACCCGCGACTTGGGATTCGCTACGGCTTTCATTGTCACGATCGATTTTATTATACTGTTGCTGATTGAGTTGATTGTGTCCATGCAGGAAATCATGGTTAGAGGATGCCGCAGAGGCAGACGACGGGGTGCCAGGGGAGGAGGCGTGACGCCTCCGGAAGCATCCATGCCTGAGGGGTCTAACCCCTAGGGAGGCGAGCAGGTTCTTGGACAGGAGCAGATCATAGTTGCTGATGTCGTGGGGATGATGAGATCTTTTCAGCGCATGTCCGAGGCGCTGATCAGCCAATTGGATAGAGATGAGGCCAGGGTGCCGGCACCTGCTGAGGTTCTGCCGCGCGCACCGACCGTTACAGGTAGCATTCACCGTGAACTCGAGAAGGTAAAATTTCCCGAGTTCTTTGGTACTCTAGACGGCGCAGCCGCCAAGGCATGGTTGGAGAATATGGCGATGTGCTTCACACTTCGCGATTATACCTCCAACATAAAGGTCCGCATGGCGGTCTTTCAACTGAAGGGGAGCGCTCTTCTATGGTGGAAGACACTCCTGCCGCAGCTAAACATGGTCGTTGAAGACGTGTCATGGGAACTGTTCGAGGAACAGTTCTGAGAGAGGTATCTTTCTGAGGAATTCATTGAGTGTTAGCTGAATGAGTTCAACGCCTTACGATAGGGAGGTTGTACAGTGCCCGAGTACGAGGCATGTTTTATGGAGCTGCTCTGGTATGCTCTGCACCTTAACACAGAAAATCTCAAGGTCAACAGGTTCGTGTTTGGCCTTAATGGCAGCCTGCGTGCAAAGGTTAGGATCTTGATGCCTCAAACCTTGCACGACATTTTCCAAAAGGCCCTCATAACAGAGGAGGATCTTATCAGCGGGGGTCAGGCCAGGACTCCCGCAAGACCTGCAGGGCAGGGTTCATCTGGAACACCGCACCATCAGACACCAGCGAGACACACGTCGGGATATCGTGGATTCCAGAGGGGATCTACGATCACTACACCTCGATGACCGTCGCCTCAGCAGCGGACACCTTATCGAGGACCACAGCACCAGCAACAGCGTCGCCCGCAGCAGCAACATTTTAGGCCTGTTCAGCAGAACAGACCAGGGTTTCAGGCCAGTGGGCAGTCATCTTCTACTTCGGGTACCAGGACTACTGCGCCAAAGAAGGGGTGTTGGACATGTGGGTAGCCACACTACCACCACGATTGTCCTATGGAGAGGACCAGAGCGTCCAGATCAGTCGGACCCGCTATAGTGGGAGATATGGGCAAGGCCCATCGGATTCATGCATCGGTAAATAACCGCCAGGTAGAGCACCAGTCGACTGTGCTCGAGACGATAGGTACTGTCACTGACGAGACCCTTAGTATTTTGATAGATCCAGGTGCTACTGAGAGTTTCATTTTTGGTGCAGCGCTAAAAAGGATTAAGGTAAAGGCAGTCGAACAAGATGAGTTTAGCTTCGTAGAGATGGCTTCTGGAGCCAAACAGAAGGTTGGAGGAAAGGTCACAGGATGTGCCCTTGACCTGGGAGAGTTTTTCACTAGGGTCAACTTGTACGTCACGATCTTAGGGTCTTATGATGTCGTGATTGGTATGGATTGGTTGGAATCGCATGAGGCGATACTCAACTGCAAGACGAAATGGTTGAGCTTGATCGATGATGAAGGACAGAGACGAGTAATTGTAGGATGAAACCAGGGAGTATCCTTGAGGTTCGTCTCTTCCATACAGTTATGGAAGAGTATGCGCAAGGGGTGCAAGCTTTATGCGATCCTTGCGCTAAACGAAAAGGGAGTAGTAGAAGGTCTAGAACACCTTCCGGTGGCGAAGGAGTTTGCGGACATATTTCCAGAGGAGTTGCCTAGGATGCCGCCAGAAAGAGAATTGGAGTTTACTATAGACCTGAAACCGGGGACCGAACCGATAGCAAAAACTCCTTATCGGATGTCGACCCCGTAGTTGCAAGAGTTGAAAATGCAACTGAAGGAGTTGTTGGACCTGGGACTGATACGTCCTAGTGTGTCACCGTGGGGTGCACAAGTTATTTTCATTCGAAAGAAGGACAGATCGTGGAGGCTTTGCATTGACTACCGTCAACTGAACAAGGATACGATCAAGAATCAGTATCCCTTACCAAGAATTGATGATCTGTTCGATCAAATGAAGGGTGCGACGGTGTTCTCCAAGATCGATTTTCGATCAGGGTATCACCAGTTACAGATCAAGGAGGCTGACGTCCCTAAGACCACCTTTAAGATGAGATTTGGACATTACAAGTTTACTGTTTTACCGTTTGGACTGACAAATGCCCTAGGGGTATTTATGAGCTTGATGAACGGGGTGTTCCGCGAGTACTTGGACAAGTTCGTCCAAGTATTCATTGATGATATTTTGATCTACTCTCGGACGATGGAGGAGCATGACGAGCACTTGCGCTTGGTACTACAGTGTTTGCGAGAGCACAAATTGTATGGGAAGTTGTCCAAATGATCTTTTTATTAATCAAGGATTCACTACTTAGGGCATGTCATCTCCGGCGAATGTATCGCCGTGGATCCAGCCAAGGTTGAGGCTATTATGGAATGGCCTGCGCCGAAAAATGTCATAGAAATGCATAGTTTTTTGGGTTTAGCCGGATACTATCGACGGTTTGTCGAGGGATTTTCGAAGATAGCAAGTCCGATCACGGAATTGCAGAAGAAAAACAAGAAGTTTGTTTGGACTGAGAAATGCGCGGAAGCATTTCGAAGGCTTAAAGAGTTGTTGACAATAGCGTCGATACTAAAGGTCCCTGACATGGACGTAGACTTCTTGGTATGCACTGACGCATCCAAAGAAGGTTTAGGCGGAGTCTTGATGCAAGACGGATGAGTGATTGCTTACATTTCGAGAAAACTGAGAAGGCATGAGGAGAATTACGCGACGCACGATTTGGAGTTATTAGCCATTGTTTATGCCTTGAAGGTTTGGAGACACTACCTTGTTGGATGAAAATTTGAATTAAAGACTGATCATTGTGGACTACAACACATTTTCACACAAAGAGACCTGAACGCGCGACAATGACGTTGGTCGGAATTGCTTAGCGAGTACGACTTCAAGATTACTTACATAAAGGGGACAGTGAACCGAGTAGCTGATGCTTTGAGTCGGAGACCACACATATTTTCGGTGTTGCCTCTTCAGACGAACCTACGTGAGAAGATTCTCACTTTACAGCGTGATTATGAATGGTACAAGGAAGTCGAGGATTTTATCGGACAAAACACAATGATGGTACCATGATATGAGGGATTTTCTTTTGATAGCGATGGGTTATTGAGGTTTAGAAGTCGGATTTACGTACCGCCAAATGACGAGTTGAGAATGTTGATCCTGAGCGAGGCTCATAGAGCGGTTTACATGGCTCACCCAGGAGTTATGAAGATGAGGGCAGACCTTAAACCCTTATTCTTATGGAAAGGAATGAAGGCCGACATAGTCAACTTTGTGGCTAGATGTCTAGAGTGTCAGAATGTGAAGGCTGAACATAGACACCTGGCAGGATTACTTCAATCACATGCCATTCCGGAATCGAAATGGGAAGTTATTTCGATGGATTTTATTGTTGGATTGCCACTGACGGCAAGGAGACACGACTCGATATTTGTAGTAGTAGACACTTTGACGAAAAGTGCTCACTTTATTCCCGTTCGTACGACGTATTAAGCACCTGACATAGCGAGAGTTTTCATCAGTGAGATTGTGAGGCTGCATGGCATGCCTAAGAGGATTATATCCGATAGAGGATCGGTGTTTACTGGACGATTTTGGACGAGTTTCCAAGAGGCCTTGGGAACTCAACTTAACTTTAGTATTACGTATCACCCAGAGACTGACGGACAAACCAAACGAACAAACCAAACCTTGGAAGACATGTTGCGCATGTACGTGATGGACCAACAAAAGCGTTGGGAGGAATTCTTGCCTCTAGTAGAGTTCGCTTATAACAACAGTTACCAGAGCACCATTAAGATGGCGCCTTTTGAGTTTCTTTAGGGGAGACCGTGTCGGACGCCCTTGAGTTGGGATCGGCTTGAGGATAGGGTCCTAGTGGGACCAAAAGCAATCCAAGAAATGGAAGAAAAAATGAAAACCATAAGACAAAGGATTAAAGAAGCGCAGGACCGGCAGAAGAGTTATGCCGATGTGCACCGAGTCGACCGTAGCTATGAGGTCGGTGATCGATTCTTCTTGTGGGTTAAACCGCATAAGAGTTCGACCAAGTTTGGAAAGGGAGCTAAAATCTCTCCTAGGTTCGTGGGACCTTTCAAAATTGTGGAGAGAAAGGGGCCCGTGGCCTATCGACTAGCCTTGCCTGATTCTTTGAGGAGTATGCACGATGTTTTTCATGTATCTGTTTTGAGACATTATATTAGTGATCCTACACACGTGATTGACATGAGTTCCTTGCAGGTATCGGACGAGGGAGCGCTCACGGCTGAGCCAGTCCGCATTTTAGATCATCACGTTCGACAGTTACGACGTCGAACGGTAGATCAGGTCAAGGTCCAGTGGGACAATTATAGTCCGCACTTGGCGACCTGGGAGGACGCATATGATATGCGCTAGTAGTTTCCATTTTTGTTTGATAGATAGACTTATGATACTGTGACACACTTATTCCGGCATGTATACTGAGAAACTTTGAGACAAAGTTTAGACCAAGAGGCGGTGTATGTAACATCCCGCTCTGGCGCACTTAGGAAACTTATTCTTTGAGGACACTTTCTCATAACTAGTCTAGATTTTTATGATGATAAAACATTTATCCTTCATTATGATGTGTTAAGATAGATGACGGGATGTTTTTACTACTTTGATGTAGACAGGTGTTGCTGACTCAGTTTCATTGAGTGTGCAGGGTTTCATACCTGGAGGATGCAGAGGCATCGGTGGAACCCCCTTGGACTCCGGATTGAGTCAGGGAGTGTGCAATTTGGGTTGATTCATTTACGGCTGACGATAGCTTCCCGACCAGACTCACATATGGAGTAAAGGGGCCACACACGATTTCCAGAGAGTTTGAGGGAGAGGTGTGGGAAACAGCCCTACCATAGCCTACTAGCACTCCCACCGTGGCTCGAACTGTAGGTTAACAATTACCTAGTTCGAGAGGATCCACGACGTCGTGAGGGCAGACTGCGACAGTCGCTCACGATGATTCTAAGGGGCGCGCAATAAGGCGGGGGAATTATTCCTTAGAGCCCTTAGTCTCCCACAAATTCACCTGGCGGAGTGTTGACTCCAAGGGTTATAGATGTCTACCAATCAGTCAAGTCGGCGAGTGGCACCCTTGGAGCACGTGGTGCATCCTGAAGGGCACGTCGTGCAACAAAAGCAAACGAGGCAAGTGGCACCCTTGGAGCACATAGTGCGTCCTGAAGAGCACGTCGCATTGATGATGATGATGAGACAACCTAGATGACCCTAAGACCTTAACACCTTAAAAAATTCTCAAAACGACTCCCCTAATGAATTGTCGCCCAGTTCAAATTTAAACCTAAATTTAAAACATCTCAAAGATAAAATTTCGATAAGCCCTAAGTAAAGATCCTACAAAAATAAACTAAAGGGCGTAAACTAAAACCCTCCTATGTGTTAGTTAAAGTCTTCTTAAATTGACAGGGGGGGGTAAAGTAATGAGGGAGATAAATTAAGTGAAACCCATGACTGTTAAATTATAAAGAAGAATTAAAATTATTAAAGTGTGGGAATATAAAAGTTAGGATTTTAAAAATACAATGAAAAGATTAATAAGTGCATTTATCTTTTTGGGTTTAAAAAAAAAAAAAGGGGGAAAGGAACAATTAATAGAAATAAGGAAACTTGTGATAAAGGAAACTTTAATGGAAAATAGGGGACATAGGGTAAAAAGAAAAAAGGAATCAGCAGTTAAGGAGTTACTAAAAATCAACAACTTAATTTTAGGAAAGTTATTAAAAGCATGAGAGGGGATCTAGGAACCCTAGGAGTAATTTTAGGAGCTACTTTAGGGGGGGTGAGGGGAATGAGTCTTCTAATATTTTTAAAGAAAATAATTTTTGGAGAAACGTGGGGGATGAGTGACACTTGGACGACAGAGAATTTTTAGAGGATTGTCAATAAAACTTAAATTAATAATGATTTAGAAAAGTAGGTGGGTCTCAAATTTCTATAAAAGAAGGGGAAAATGGGGAAGAAGGGGTATCGGTTAGCGTAACGTTACGCTGTCGAATTGTGGCTTGACTGTTTGCTTGTGAGGAGTTGGGAATTTCTCAGCGGTATTGGAGTGGTAGCTCAGCCTTGGAGGTGAGATGAGAAGCTAGTCTTATCTCTGGATCTTGTGTGGCCCCTTTGCGGCTCGGGGGGCTAAGGGGGAAGCAGAGTACCCCTAGCGATTGGCTGGGAGGTACCAGTGAGGTCGCTACAGTCGGCGAGCGGGGGTGGCGCAGAGTGTGGGAGCGGCATGGAGCGAGCAGAAGTTTTTCAAGGCAGGCAAGGAGGCAAAGGTATGGTTGTTTACTTGGTAGAATAGAAAGCATTAGGAGTTGATGTAGAGCTGCCTGTTTATTGGAAAAGGCATTGGTGTTACAATTTTTATCTAACATTGCTGCAGCTCCCGATTTCATGGACGAATCATAGAAAGTAGTTTTTACAATGCCTCTTGAACCTCTTTATTTCTTCCAATGAATGCTAGATGTTAAATTTATATAGCAGATCGTTGTACCTCCAGACTTAAATTCAGAGTAGAGATGAGTAGTTAGCCTAGAGGCAGCTCCTTGACAGAGTTTATAACTAACTGTGTAATTAATTTTCACCGGCAACTAGTTCCTGTAGGTTTCATTCTAGATAATGTTTTGTAATCCTTGCATCTTCAGAGGTCTGTATTTTACCTCTGCCTTTTTGTTGCTAAAACTTCAACTCGCCCAGTTGGCCTTCGTACTGCCTCGAATTCGATAATACCTCTGGTTATTTGTGAAAGTAAAACCTAAATGTGAATTCGATCTGGAATCATAGAGTTGGCATTTCGTTCAGGAGAATCGGATCTAAGATTCGTTCTGGCACGCCAATGCAGGCCTAGTTCCTCATTTTTAAGTTGATACAGGTGGTTGCACTGAATTTCGAACCCCTCTGAGCCGTGTTCTTTGAGATTTTCTTTCTCTGAGGATGTTGGGTCAGTCGGATTGCTGGGTCGTGTCTCTGTCGGGACTTTCCCAGGTTACCTTTGGTTTGCAAATTTTTTTCCTCTTTGACTGCTTACCATCATGGGAGGGGTGTTTCTATTTTTGTGGGCGTTGCATCGCTGGGTGCACTTATGAGTAATGTGTCAGCTATTTAGTACATCATTGCCTTGCCTTAGAATTGTCGTGAGTTCAATTCCGATGGACCTGTCCAACAATTCAATTTTATCGGGCGGCAACCTTGCTATACGTTTTTGCTAGCGTCCCCCCCCCCCAGCCGTAGCTGACATGGCTCTGGCCATCAACGCGTCACGATTCAGTTGATTTCTAAATGGGGGATTTAGTTGATTTTTTTTCGTGCTCTCCATTAACCCAAGTTGAATAGTTATAGTTTCAAGAGTACCTTTAACTATTATGATTCTGCGTCCACCAGTCGTTAACCATACTGTTACATTGTTTAACCTGTAGGTAAACGGGCTTTTATTTTACAATTTCAGAGGACAACGCATTCTGAAACGATTAAAATATCATAGATTGTTGTGTGAACGAGGGCCATCGTTGCCACGTTTCTTGAGCAGGTCGCCTTTTTGTTAGCTCCAGCCAACCTCATAGTTGACAGGTCACCTAACAGTCCGAAAATTGGGATCCTTAACTCCTTGATCAACCACGTTCCTTTTAAACCCTGCAATTACATTAGAGCTTAATGTCTTTTGGTAAACCAGTGAATCCTCCTTGCCCACGCGCTTAGATTTTCCCTTTTTCTGACTTGGCCACGCACCGGTAGTTATGGCTGCTAGTTGCCGAATTTTTTTTTACGTGACTTGGCAGACTGATTCGGCCGCTGTTTCCTAGGGTAGTAATAACTCACAAGGCTTTATTACGATTCTCATAGGTAAGGCTCTGCAAGCATAAAGTGAATTTCAGGAAGCGTGGGCATGGACCAACCTTTATTTGGTTTTAATTGGTAAATCTAACGCTGTTGCATTATATGGTGATGATGTTTTATTTATTGTCATTTAAAAAAAAAAAACGTTGTTAAAATTAAACACTGTCACTTTTCTATTATTATATTTATACAATGTCCTTCTGAATATTGCTAATTTCAACATGGTTCATTTAATATTGTTGCTGTTACATAATGTCAGTTCCAAATATGATGTCATGATGCTATTTTTAATTATGAGATTATATATAATTATGATGATGAATGGTATACATTGACAATGAGTTTTTGGTTTTAGAATTTTGTCATGGAAAAATATATCGCTATTTATTTTATTGTCTTTTTAAATGGATACCTTTAATTATGACTTTTTAAATATGGTCATCTTTATACATGAACAACATATAACCGTATGCGACATTTTTATTTTTAAATTGACCTTAATTATAATATGAGGTTACCTTTATATGTTGACAATGAGTATTGTCTTTTAAGCTTGTCATTTTAAAAGAAATATATCTCTATTTTATATATTGTCCTTCTAAAAGTCGATATCTTTATATGTGACCTTTTTAAATATGGGCATTTTACCATGGACAATTTTAACCATGATGTCTCACTGTTATCCTATTTAAGACGTTGGTTATAATTATGAGGTTATCTTTGTATATTGGCCTTAGTGTAAGGGTATTGTCGCCCCATAGTATAGAGGGTAGTTGGGTAGATAACTTACAAGAAGGAATGGCGTAGTTAGTATTGCTTTATTAAGGAATTTATGATCTTAAATGATGTCAAATTGTGAGATCCTCCTGTTTATTTGAATGTTTCTATCTAGTAAGGTCATTGTAAATCTTATGGTTGTAGCATATAAGAGGGTTTGTAATTGTAAATCGTGGCCCGGATTGTGATACGAATATAAGGTGTTTAATATTTCATGACCGTGTTATTGTAACTTTTATCGTTATTAATAAACTTTTACAGTATAATAACCTTGATTAAGTACAATAGGATTTCTGAGTCTGTAATGAGGGTGTTGTTCCTTGTAGACACCTCCATGTACCTTAGCATAGATGTCTGTGTGTGTGATTTTTCTGTGTAAGGAATCCAATGCCGTATCAAGAGTCTCAGGCTGTTTAAAGGCACAGTTTCCACTCTTGCGACACACTCTGAGCCGTATCAGTAGTCTCGGGCTTTTTAAAGGCACAGTTTCCACTCTTGCGACACACTCTGAGCCGTATCAGTAGTCTCGGGCTGTTTAAAGGCACAGTTTCCACTACTACGACTCCCTAAAAGATTTATTAGTTTATGCCTGAGCAGTCGGCCAGGAGCCTGTCTAATCTTCTTTCGAGAAGACATAAGACTAAAAGCCCTTCTTTTCTATGCAGAAATAGTAAACTCTACTACTATGGATTCTCCCCTTTGTGTTAGTACTGTGCATAACCTAGTGTGTCATTAAATGGTTGCGTCGTGAGTCTTATGTCTACAGTCTTAGACACTGATTGATGTTGGTATATTTAGCATTTATAGTGTTGGTATTGATTGTGTCAGCCGGGATGTAGACACCTCCATTTTCCTCGGAACAGTCACCAACCCTGAGACCTTAAATGGTTAAAATCGATGGGAACCTGGATTTGAGCGTTGCTTATGTGTCTTGGAGGTCCGAACCTTGCAGGGTAGGATGGATGGGTAGTCAATCTGACTTATTTCTAAGTGATCGTCATTGATGCATGCAGTTTCCTGTCGTACGTCGTATGTCGTCTTGATGTGTTCATCTTGTTTGCGCCTAGTTGGTTGTCGGGTAGCGACGTAGAGTCAAGTGTGTCTGTTGCTTCTTCACGCGTGCACACACCTTAAACATTTAAACACACCAAAACAAAAAAAAACAAAAAAAAATTGCACCTGTTATTAGAGTGGTTGTTGTAACGAGGAGGTCGTTACATGTTTTGAGCCACCCTTTGTATCACTCACCAAAGTAAAACTTATGTCCTTCTTGAGTGAGAGTTTTAATTAGGTGGTTGAGGATAGAGGAACCCAAACTTGGGCGATGGAGGTCTTGTGATAGGATCAAGTATATTATCTCTTGTTGCTCACTTTTGAATCATTTATATATAGATCTCTCTTCTCCCCCCCCTCCCCACAATTCCTTGAGTCATTTTGATTATATGCATTACATTAGAATGTTAGGAATTATGGCTAGACTACTAACCTAAACTTAGTTAGGGTTTCATTTTTATAATCTATTCTATATTATTATAAATGTTAATTGGAAAATGAGGAAGGTATTATTTGGTCAATTGTGTGTAGGTGTAAGGAGATTTGGTGCTAGAATTTTTTTAACCAAATTGCTCATGGAGATCAAGCCCAGATGCTAGTTACAATGTATTCTTCTCTCTCATTTTCATGGTATTTCAAGCATTAAACATTAAACCTAGCAAAAGATAGACTACATATCTATTATAAGTTTTATCAATGAGACTCGAACCCTACCCTCTCACCAAGGATCATAACCTATCATAGAAAAAATCCCTAAAATGGAATTTGAGACTCCACTTGGGAGATATATTTTACAATTCGTGCCCAAAAAACTACCCGCGCCCTTTCAAGGAGACTCGTGCCCAAGGAGATAACTTGCAGAGGGAACAAGGAGAGAGTTCACTAGGGCACAGGGAGAGAGAGAGACTGAGGGCATCGGCTAGTAGAGGGAGCTCGCGAAGGGCACCGGCTAGGAGAGGGAGAGACCGAGGGAGCTCTACTAGGGCATCGGCTAGTAGAGGGAGCTCGCGGAGGGCATCGACTAGGAGAGGGAGCTCGCAGAGGGCACCGGCCAGGAGAGGGAGCTCGCAAAGAGAATGGTAAGTGACATATCCCCTGTATTTTTCTTTAATGACCAGCCTATTACATTTAGAGAGCCTATGAAATCAACAAACGAGACATCAAGCTCTGACCCATCAAACAA
>ML798907.1:123115-138470 GCA_009831015.1 Picea engelmannii | reverse complement strand
CACATTCAATTCAACATATTCATCATAACAAAAAAAATAAAGAATTACCTGCATACCAATAATCCATGTAGAACATAAGAGTCACAATGTAAACAAAAGGGGTTCTTTTATTACTCCATTCCAATATAAGAATCTAATACATCCCACTGTACACAACTAGACTATGCACTTACCAAATCCAAGGCATGAACTTAGAACTATCTAATGGTCTCCATTTCCTTATGCCACTTAACAAAATAGAGGCCCCTATGATGGAGGCCTAGGCTTGCACACTGCTAGGAGTAAGATCCTACATATTCGAACGACTGACCATTTTGAATCCATAAATCACTCCAGTTGTTGTAAGTCCAAATAGGCAGGCTCTATACTACATAGTGGGGAAAAACTCTCATAGGGTTGTATTCTTTGCCAACATAGATTCATGCATAGTTTCTAAATGGTAATTTTCTACCCATATCTTTTTCAACCCGACCACTCAATCCAGAGGGATTGGATAGAGCTTGGGTGTCGACATTCATCTATTTAATGTAGTCTTATAACTCTTCTATTGGTTTCTCTCACTGCTACATTAGAGTTCATAGTGTGCAGGCATAAGATGTTATGATTATGACTTGTTCTCAGGTACTAGCTGGGCAGAATGTTGAAGGTGAATCAAATCTTGAAGAACAAGATGAAGCATAGCTTCAAGAAGAATATATTTGTCTATTCATCAACAATGAACAATAATCTTTCAATGATGCAAATTGCTCAAATATGTATCAGAATTGTTGAGCGAATGTGTGCCTCCTGTTCTGCATCATTTGGTTGAATTCATAGACCATCCTTATGAATAATTTTTTGTCATAAATGATGATGAAGCTTTGAACTTAAATGAAATGGAGATGCAATCTCCCACTTGGCTTGAGAGTGAAAGGTGAGATAGCATGGATGTTGAAGTGATTGAAGCTAAAGTGTGCACTGAAGGTTGCAAATAATTTCTGTCTTTTCATTGTCGTAAATTTAATTTTGAAGAAAATGTTAATGAAGCAGGAAGAAATTTCCATGTATGTTGTCACTAGATGACACCTATATGACTTACTCCTCCTTTGGGTATGGAATGACTATTAGGTCTTGATATTGATATTGTATTTTTTTTTTAAATACCTACGCAAAGGTGGCAATTGTGATGTCTTTCACTCTCTTCCGGTCGCTATTGCCACATCCAAGATGTCTCTCTTTCCACCTCCAAGATTTTCACTCCCATAGCAACCATGTCGGAGCTAGTAACTCCTGGTCGTCGTTATTGCCACCTGATGGATGTCGTTCTTGCGACGTCCAAGAGTGTCGCTCCCATAGCAACCATGTCGGAGCTAATACCTCGTCCCGTTGGTCTTGCCACCTTCATAACATCTCTCTTGCCACCTTTGAAACGTTTCTTTTGCCACCTTTGAAACGTCTCTCTTGCCACGTCTGAAACGTCTCACTTGCCACGTTTGAAATGTCGGTCTTTCCACCTTTGAAGCATCTCTCTTGCCACGTCTGAAATGTCTCACTTGCCACGTTTGCAACGTCTCACTTGCCATGTTTGCAACTTCTCACTTGCCGCATTTGAAACGCCAGTCTTGCCACGTTTTCAACGTCTCTCTTGCCACGTTTGAAACGTCGATCTTGCCACGTTTGCAACATCTCTCTTTCCACATTTGAAACATCGCAATATAGATGAAAACTAGGTCGTCGAAAAACCGACGTCATGTGAAACAACGTTTGAGGGGGTCCGAGGTTTGTCGGTCTTCCGACAATAGAAAGTGGCAATTGTGTCAAACGTGCCGTCAGAATTTGACCCAAATGTAGTAGTGATTTCAAACAATTAATTATGTGCCTAATAACTCTAAAACACTTTCGTACCACCTGCCTTCCTTATACACTAAAACTGTCAATGAACAGTATACATCATTTTAAATCTTTTGAGTAATATAATAAAAAGGAAGTATAAGGAAGTACAAGTAAACTCATCGAGGTACTGAACAGGCCTGCTGGAAGTGGGGCCACGCTTGTATGGTACTATGGTAAACCCGTCGGGGTACTGAACAAACCTATTGGCAGCGGGGCTATGCCGGGTAAAGGGATTTCAAAAACATAAAGTGGCACACCTAAAACTGAACAAAAACACTTGGGTCTCATTTTGAAGCAATCATTATCAAATCAAGGTTAGGAGATAACCTTTATATCTCTCAGATGATGTTCTTAATAACCTTCAAGTATCCATTTTAGAGTTCTATATTTAAAATAAATAGGTTTGCATGAGAAGTGGGACCCTCAGTATATGTAATTCACCTTACCTAAGCAAGAAGAGCTTCATCTCTAAAAACTTGGATAAGAAACGAGTTAATCATCTTAGGATGTATTATTTTATGTGTTCCTCTCTTCAAATGAGATCTAAACTATGCTTATATCACTTTTATTTTAAAAGGAAATCTAGCTGGGGGGGGGGGCGCTATTAATCAAAGTCATTATGAAAACTCTTGGCCACTATAATCATATTAGAGTCACAGTCAGCGCTTTCTCCTAACTTTGATCGAAAATAGATTGGATAAGACTTAACACTAAATTCACTAACAAATCTAATCTATTACTTATGACTCCACGTTTCCATCAAAACTACTTTACCATGGGTAAGAAGTGTGAAGCATAGGCTAGGAAGTTTATATTGTATAATAGGAACTTAGGAGTTGAAGAAGGGTGAAACGTCAAGAATGCTTGATCAAGTGAGAAGTACCATCAATTTTGAAATTTTGAAGATCATTGTTGCATGAGGTCATGCAATGACTTAAGCATGGGGGAATGTTGAGTCTCCATTTTGAAACCTCTATTACCCTATATTATCCTCTGACTGAGTCAATTTTACCTATGCTATGTGTATAAACTTGACTGTTGCCTTCATAAATACACTTAATGACCTTGTTCATGTGCATAGAGAGGTAACTTATGATTAAAACATGGTTTGTTTAGTTTTCTTGAGTTAAAACGATTAAATGTTTGATTTTATAGGATCCTAATCATTTGACTCTTAAGCAACATTGATCCGGTACCAACAAAATCACACAGCATTGATCTGGTACCAACAAACTTGCACACCATTGATCCGGTACCAACATCTATCTTGCGCTATTCTGGTACTAGTTTGCATTATTCTAGTACCACCCTGTGCTATTTCGGTACCATCCTGTGCTATTCTGGTACCAAAACATTGCATTATTCTAGTACTATTTTTGCCCGTTTTGGTACCTCCCTTTGCGCCTAATCCAGTACTCAGATTCGCGACTGTGTGTATTCCAGTACCAAACACCCGTTTCCATAAGTTGCTTGTTGAACGAGTATATTGTTGGAGATTCCAAGAAATCAGTTGGATCGAAGCCTCTAAATCAGTTTTCAAGATCATGACCGACTTCATCACTCATGCACTTCGTGTCATGAGGATGAAGTCCATCCCTAGAGATTCGATATGAATTGTCAATTGTAATATTTTAAAAACTGTTTGATACTTATCCTTAGATCTTGATAGTATCGGCTCACCTTCTTTATAAGGGATGATGTATAGGAGATAGGATACAATAAATGATGAACGTAATGAAGCAAGTCGTAAGAACTAGATAATGCATATTTTTTTGATGTATGAGATGATGAATTTTTGATTCGATTTACAAGTTGAAGGAATACAAACGATCTGTCGTGCAATTTCTGGGTATGATTAGAACATTTTAGTTTGTTATCATTTTAGAGGTACATGTTTGGTTCGACAAGGGCCCATCATCTCAACTAAGGTAAACCTCCTTGTATATTCTTTGTGTGATTGTGTGAGTATTTAACAGTGGTGTGTTGTGAATGATTTCAAATCTATTTTAGAAGTTCAGCATAAAATCATTTGTTTCTAAATTGGTGTGAGTAATGAGATACTAAATCAAATAGATAGTTTATTTTTCTAATATTGCAGGTTGGCATTTAATTGTTTGATGTGTGGGATTGCTAAGAAAATGTTATTTTGAGTTTGTGATTGTAGTGTTCTCAGTAGGTATAGGAACCATAGGACTTTATCTCTCATTTTCATGTTCTATAATGAAGTCTCTCAGTTATGCTGACTGTTCCTTGTACTAAAAAAGGTTTGCTTGAATAGAACAAAGTTAGAGTTGATTTTTGTTTCAAGAGTGACTGGAATTGATTGTTAATCATTGTTTTGATTGCTACAGGAAACAAGCTCTTAAATTCATCTCTCTAATTCATAAGACTGGAATGAACAAACTTGTTCCCTAAGGAAGAACCCTTTGATTTACTGTTTGCTTGAGAAGTTTTGTTATTAGTTTTCTCTTCTAAGTTTGAAGTTGTGTGAAACATTTAGATATCCTAAAACAGAGTGTTAATTGTTGTTAATTTAGTTTCTCTAGGAGATAGAATCAAAGTTCAAATTTTCCTTTCATGAGCCATCAATGAACATATCCATCACCTAAGCAATAATTTTAGATCATATGCTTGTTTATGAGTTTTTCTTTCTAATTTCTGAATTGTGTGAAGAGTGTTATCTTTGAAGTGTGAAAACTGAGTATTTTGTTATTAATGGTTTTCTTATCTAAGCTATACTAAGCAGACATAGGAACCTATCTGTTATCGACATATATAGTGCATCAACTCTACTGATTATGAATCTGGTTGATAATTTATGTTTGGTAATATATTATGCAAATAATTGCACCAACACTTGTATTTTGAGGAAATGACGAAGAAATGTGCGAACTTGGTCAACTGATTGACCACTACATCTATGAAATTTCTACCCCATACCTTCGATAGACCAGTGATGAGGTCCATGGGCATGCTTTCCCACTTCTGCTTTGGGATGGGTAATAGATGTAACAACCCCGCAGGTTGAGTTTTCTCTGACTTGTTTTGATGACAAGTCATACACTCCCTCACATGTATCAATGCATAATGTTTGAGTCCCTTCCAAGAGAACCTCTCCCTGATATGTCTGTAAGTTTTAAAGTACCCAAGATTTCCTATCAGAGGTGTATCATGCATAGCCCTCATAGTCTTCTTCTTAAGTGTGGACTCAAGGACTAAGTATATGCGGTCATTGTAGTAGATAATACCATCCACCACCCTATACTTGTCATCCTATATGTTGTCATCCATCAAATCACAAGAAAAATTATTCTTGGAGTACTCCACCAAGAGGTGGGATTTTAAAGTGAACATATCTCATGTGGAGAGAGAATCAACAACTGCATTTTTTTTTTCCTTTCACATACTCAATATCAAAATCATATGCTTGCAATTTGTTGAACCACTTATATTGCATCTAGTTTAAGTCCTTCTACTCCAAGAAGTACCTCAAACTATTGTGGTTAGTCTTAACCACAAATTTTCCACCTACCAAGTATTGTTTAAATTTTGCCAAAGCATGCATGATGGATAGCATTTCCTTGTTGTAGATGGAATAGAGCCTCTCTGAATCTATGAGTTTCCTACTCTCATATGCTATCAAATGTATATGATGCATCAAAATTTCTCCAATTCCTTCTACCGAAGCATCACTCAAGCACAAAGGGATGAGTGAAATCAGGAAGTGTCAGGACCAGGCAAGTGCTCATCACTTCCTTGAGTTTTTCAAATGTATTATGGAATTCCTCTATCCACCTAAATGCTCATTTCTTCGTGAGATTTGTGAGTGGTGCACTAAACTGTGAGAATCCCTTTACAAACCGCCGATAGTAGTTGCATATTCCGAAGAATCCACGTAACTCTGTAAGGTTCTTGGGTGGTGGCCAATCCAATATGGCCTGGATATTCTCTCTGTGTACTTGTACCCCCTGTGAAATGATCACATGGCCCAAGTATAAGATTTCTTTCATGCTGAACTCACATTTTGATTCCTTAGCATACAATGATTGCTCCTCTATGATGCCCAAAATCTCATCCAGATGCTCCAAGTGTTCCTCCCATGTCCTACTGTATATAATAAGATCATCAAAGAACACCAATAAGAATTTATGTAGCTGCTTTTTGAAAATGTGATTCATGCAAGACTAGAATATAGTTGGTTCGTTGGTCAATCTAAATGGCATGAATAGGAACTCATAGTGCCCATAACGACACATAAAAGTAGTCTTATGGACATCCTGCTCTCGTACTATGATCTGATGATATCCGGATCAAAGATCAATCTTTGAAAAATACACTGCTCCATGCAACTCATCCAAAAAATCATCGATATTGGGAATAGGGTACCTATTCTTGACCGCCTTCTGATTCAAATCCTTGTAGTCGATGCACATCCTCATGGTTCTGTACTTCTTCTTGACTAAGACAAGTAAAGAAGCGAAAGGAATGGAACTAGGTCTGATATGCCCCATCTCTAGTAACTTGTTGATGGCCTTCTCTATTTCATATTTAAATTTCTTTGAGTGCTTGTAAGGAGTGGTTATTACTGGTTTGGCTCCCTCCTCCAACTCTATAGTATGCTCAAACCCTTTGTTAGGTGACTCCCTAGTGGTTTCTCTCCAAAAACACGGTCATGTTTTTTCAGCAATGATTGAATGTTTATAGGATGATGTTATTGGTCCCCTATTCAATCTTGAGTTGTGATCAAACATTATGCTGCACATGCTATGTCTCTGTGCCTAAATATGGCCTCCATCCTTTTGGTTGACACAATTTTATGGCCACCATTTGACATTCCCCTCAAAACAATCTTCTTTCCATTTACTGTATTGAATCTCTTCTCCAGTGCCTCGTAATTCTTCGCAAATTCCCCTAAATAATGAAGCCATTGAACACCCAAGACTATATTGGTGTTCGAAAAATCAACCACATAAAAATCGTCGGTCAAGGTATAGTTGCCCAACGTCATAGCGAACCTCAAAATCTTTTGTGTGCATTTCATATTAAATTCTTCAACCACTACCACATTGAACCCCTCAAAGTCCTTTGTAGTAATGCATCTCCTGGCTACTGTAACATCCCCACTATAATCCCCAGTTTAATCATACTTAATGTAAATATATTGCGTGGCTACGACCAAAGCGATGTAATATGTGAATTATATTTCTATGTTTTAATAATAAAATGCGATGCCATCTGGTAAGGGGACATGGACAAGATATGGGGGTTGAACTAATCCACAAGAGAGGGGATATTCTAAGAGAATGCCTAAGAGGGGGTCCAAGGGGGAATTACCCATGTATATTAATCCAACTCATTTTCCTAAATTTGCTATTGATACATGAACCTTCTAATTTTTGATTGAGTGTTCCCAAATCCAATCATTAAATACATGTAAGAGGGTGGGTGTGAGTAGTCAAATCCCAAATTTATTGAACACATGGGGGTTGAGTACAATCATCTTGGGGAAGTGTGTGAGTCAAACAAGCAATCCAAAGAAAGGAAATTCGTATGGGTTGGGACAACAATTTTATGCATTGAGTTTTGGTGCATGAGAAACAAGTAGAGAGAAAGAAGGAGAGTTTGGAGCTGGTGCAACCATGGAGGGAGAATTATAGAGCATGTTGGAGCATATTTGAAGAAAATTGGAGCTGAAGACTGAAGAACCAGGTTTTCATGCTCGATGAGTGAACTCCTGGGTGAGTTGCACTGTAACAACAAGTGTTTGTTGTTAGTTGCTGGTAGTTTTTCCTAACAACAAGATATTTTGAGTTCCCAGCTGAGAGATTCATGATTACCTGTGCCATAAAGACATTGATAAATGAATAGGATTCCAGAAGGAATGATATTATTGAAGTCGTACAATCCTTGGGTTGGGCAGGTCAAGAGGAAGAGAGCTAGTGGAAAATTAGGATAGTTGTAGGAGAATACCAGTGGGTTGTGAGTTTATGAGTTGTGAGTGGACTGCGAAAGACCACCTTATTTTTTGGATTACTAGTCTTAGTTTGGGGGTGACTGACTGTTGAGATTTGGAATATTCAGTCTACGGTTGGTTGGAACGTCCATCCCAAGCAATTGGTTGCACAACCATTGTTAAAAGATAAGTGTTTATTTGTTTTATGTCTTGTATTTATGAGTTAAATTGTTGTGCATGATCTCTATAAATGAGGACATATTTTATATGTTGTTGTTATGAAGTTTAAAAGTTGTATTCATGTCTATTTTGGTACGATGTATATGCATCAATTAAATGGTAGTGAACAATAGATAAATTTGGTTTTAATTCGTAGATGAAAGCTACAGGAATTTAATTAGCTGTTGAATTTTTTTTATTTTTTTTAGTATTTCGCATCGTAATGTCCCTCGGATGGGATGGGGGACGTTACATTATGGTATTAGAGCCCTTGGATTCAAACATCGGGCTTGTATGGGCCAAGACGACTGTGAATTGGTCAAATTCATTGTTGCAGATTTGTTTGTGTGAATTTAGGGGAAAATGGTGAAAAATTAGAGAGAAATCCCCAAATTCGTGAGTAAGATCCAAGTTAAATGACTCGGGACTATTTAAGAAAGGTTTAATGAAGTAAATATACAAGTTGTAGAGAGGAATTCGGCTTGGAAAGGTAAAAAATCACATTTTAATGGTTGTTGTAGAGTTACATGCAATTTTACAAATCAACGACTGAGATCACGTTTGATCTCGAGATTGACAACCAAGATTCATTATGATAAATTTAAAAATTCGTAATGTTTCGGTTGTTTTGAAAGGTTGATCAAATCAACAACCATGATTCATTTCAGGGTTTTTTGAAATGGATTAGATCGACGATCTGTATCCATTTCGATCGTTGGGAGGATGGAATATAACTGACGGCTAAGATATTTTCCATTAATATATTGATGACTTAGATTCATTAGAGAAATGTCAAAAAAATTCTAAGCATTAAAGTTCACCAAGAGAAATTTCCTACGACCAATGGCCGGATTGGCTGAAATGGTGAAGAATTGGTTCGGCCAGAAGACATCTTTGACTGTCGATGGCCGACGGTCAGGTGTTGGTCAAATCCAGCAAAGTATTTTCAATTGCCAATTGAAATTGTTGATGGTCGATGGGACAATGGTCGGGCGATTTTATGAAGTGTTTTGAATCAAGCAAAACAAGTTGTCAATGGTCGATGGGCCTATGGTTGAGCATTGGAAAAATTTGACCTTGTGTTTGGGTCATCCAAGAGAATCGACCGATGACCGATGGAGGGAAGATGGTGATGACGTGTCATGTCATGTCGACATGCACGTGTCATGCCACATTATCCAAGTTGACACCTCAGGATGATGTATCATGCCACGTCATCCCAGAAGTGGCCAATGACCAATGGTTGGTTCGGTCGAATTGAGGAAGAAGTTTTTGACAGTCATCAAGGATCGTTGATTATTGATGAGATGATGGTTAGACATCGATCGAATCAGTGAGGAGTTTCATTCGCCAACGATGATCGCTAATCACTGATGGATGGGTTGACCAATTTGGTTTTGTGTGCAAATCATTCGTCGGAGAGCTGGGCTGATGGCTGAAAGTCAGGTCTGTAGTTTGGGAAAAATGATGTGCATTCCCAAAGGAGAATGTTGATCGTCAATGGCCAATGGAGCGCAGATCAACAATTCATATTTGACGTGATTTGAGATAAAAAAAATTAGATTTAAAATGATGTTACAATAGTAAAACAATCAATTTTATACGAATTTTTGTGGTTTTTGAAGGTCATTAACTTGCGGGGCTATTTTGAGGCCTTAAACGATGTTTTTAGGAAATCAAAACCCATGGGATTAGAGTGTACTAGAGCGATTTTGAGGCCTTAAACAATATTTTTAGGAAATCAAAACCCATGGGATTAGAGTGTACCAAATTATACTATATTTATACAACTCATAAATAACTCAAAGAGAGCTATCCAATGAGCTAAATGGTTCATAAAACGAAGCTCATATGAGAAAGTTACAACCAAAACAGTGAGTGTAAAATTTTGGCACAAATTTACTTCCAGAGAGCATAACTCCCTGCTCAGAAGTTTGTTTGAGGCACAGGAGAAACCAATGGAAATATTATGACCTATAGAAGTAAACAGTGGAGTTAGATTTGGGTTATGGGTACCTAAAAATATGTGTAGGAAGATAAATGATTAACCTGTAGCATACGGGGATAAATTGGGTAAAATAACCTAAACTTCTCTGGACCATAACTTTCATCTCGGAGCTTGGATTTGAGAAAATTAATAGTTGTTGAAAAGGTATTGAGGAGTAGAAAACATATGCTATCCCATAATTTTGATGGGATCAATAAAATTTCTCAAAAATTAATAAAGAGATTTTTGTAGTAGTAAAAGAGTGCAATTGACAACATGTAAACGTTGTAACTTTTCACTCAGATCTCAAATTGAGGCATGAGTACAGTCATTGTAAAGTTGTTTTAGAGGGGAATGCATATAAGAAATCAGATTTTGAATTGATGCAATTCTTCCTTCACAAATTGATGAAGAAATAACCTGTATTCTAATTGATGAGATGTTTTATGATATGCATATTCTAAAAATAATTATTACATGCACATTTCTTGTAGAATTAGAGGTACATAAAAGAAAATTTGGTTCGTATATTATAACTGGAGTTATGGAATATGCTTAGGGATATTACAACCATGAGGAAGAGTTCATAGGTCTACATGTCAACATGTGCAATGCTGAGACATAGTCAAATGGTAGAATAGACATGAAGGAGCCTATAACTATGATAAGCCTGCATAGGGAAGTGCAGAGCTATAGAGATCATAATGAAAAGATTATGAAGGCTCAGTAAGAGACACTTCAGAGCTTAAATATGTTGCATAACCAAGTAAAAAAAAACTATGACATCAGGCAAGCGACTAGTGCTAAACAAGTGACAACATATAGATCCCCTAGAAAAAACGATGATCATGGAAATGATAGATAGTCAAGAAGCATGAGTAGGGGCCATCATTATCCAAAGAAATCCACCAGAAGAACTCATGCAAGTTCAAGGCCAGGGATCAACCCAAGTGTGTATCTTGTTCAGAGGCAAAGAATAAGGCCCCAGTCAAACATTTTGCAAGGTGATCTCAGGAAGATCAAACCATCTACTTTCAATGGTGAGCATAATAAAGGAGAAGAGGTTGAGGCTTGGTTGTTGGAGATGAAGAAATATTTCCACCTGCATGATTATCCCTCTCAGGTATAAGTTAAAATTGCAACCTACCACTTGCAAGGAAAGACAACTATGTAGTGGGATAAGATTAAGCAAGCCAAGAACCTTGATGAGAAGAGTATATCATGGAGGTAGTTCAAAGGATATTTCAAAAAGAAATATTTTTCCAAGCATTATTATGAAATAAATATGAAAGATTTATTTGAATTCAAGTTGGGAGGCATAACAATGGAAGAATGTGAAAAGAGGTTCTTTGAATTATTGAAGTATGTTGACTTCATCAAAGATGAGAAGGTCAAAATCCAAAGTTTTCTAAGTGGGTTACCCTCCTACAATGACAAGATTCAATATGATAACCCCAATACCTTAGAGGAAACAAAAAGGAGAGAAAGACATATTTATGAGCAAAGTAGAGGAAAACCAGTTTTCCAAAAAACTTGGAATGACAAGATGAAGGGTAAAAAGGACCAAAGGCAGAAAGGTTTTAAGCCACCATTTTTCAAGAATAATACCAAAGCAAATCAACAAGGAAAGTCAACCCAAAATGAACATAAAACTACAGATTCATTTGGGAAAAGGCCAAGGAAGCAACCTGTACAATGTTGGAGATGTGAGGGAAATCATTTATATAGGGAATTCCCTCACAAATGAGAAAGGATGAGGATTGTCCACAACATTCAAGAGGATGAAAAAGTGGAATATATGAGAGGAAACATGCCAAGGATTTATGCAACCTTGGACAAAAAGCAAACAGAGTATCAATATCTCATGGTTGAAGTGGAAGGTAAGATTGATAATCAACCCATAACAATTTTAATTGATTATGGAGCTATCCATATTTACATAAATGCTAACATTGTTTAAAAATTTCACTTGAGTAAACATAATAAATTTTGGTTAGTTCAGTTAGCCACAAGAGCTAAGAGGAAAATAAATGAGTTGATTAAATATTTTCTAATAGACATGAATGGACTCAACACAAAGGTAGATGTAAACATCATACCATTGGGTTCATATGATTTTCTAATTGGAATGGATTGGTTGGAAAAACATCATGATGTCCTAGAATGTTATAACAAGACAATCACATGTCTTGATGAAGAAGGGAAACAAGGAAAGATTCAAAACATTCCAAGAGTTGTAGCTGTTAGAGAGATTTCAGCTATGCAACTAAAAAAGAGCTTTAGAAATGGATGTCATATTTTTGCAGCCCATATAGAAGAGGAAACCAAAGATAAAGTGACAAACATTGAAGACCATTCGATTTTGAGGGATTTTGATGTTTTTAGAGAAATCTCAGGATTTCCAGCAAAGAGAGACATTGATTTCTCTATTAATTTGGTGCTAAGAGTTGTCCCAATGTCCAAGACACCTTACAAAATGGGTATACTAGAATTGAAATAATTGCAGATGCAGATTGAAGAATTGCTAAAGGGGTACATACACCCAAGTGTGTCACCTTGGGGAGCCCCAATCCTTTTATTAAAGAAGAAAGATGGAACATTAAGGTCATGTATTGATTTCAGACTATTAAATAAGATCACCATAAAAAAAATATCCTTTGCCAAGAATTGATGATTTGTTTGATCGATTGAAACATGAAATGGTCTTTTCCAAGATTGACTTAAGATCATTTTATCATCAAATAAGGATAAAATAAAAAGACATCAACAAGACGACATTCAGGACAAGATATAGGCATTATAAATTCACGGTAGTTCCATTTGAACTATCAAATGCCCCAACGTTTTTTATGTGCCTAATGAATGGAGTGTTCAAGGAGTTACTGGACAAGTTTGTAATTGTGTTCCTAAATGATATACTTATCTACTCTAAGTTAGAAGATGAACATGAACAAAATTTAAGAATGATGTTGCAAGTTTTAAGAGAACATAACTTGTATGCTAAGCTAAGTAAGTGCATCTTTTATCGAATGAAAATTCACTACATGGGGCATATCATTTCAACAGATGAGATAGCAGTGGATCTTGAAAAGATAAAGGCCATTAGAGGATGGCCAGCACCAAGAAATGTGACAGAGGTCAGATCATTCATGGATCTTTCCAGTTATTACTAAAGATTCATAAAAGGATTCTCAAAGATTGCAAGTCCAATCACTTCTTTGCAAAATAAGGGAGTGAAGTTTGAATGGACTTCCAAGTTTGAAGAGAGTTTTCAAAAATCGAAGAAAATATTGACAAGTGCACCGATATTGAAGATTGCAGATCCAGATTAATATTTTGTTGTGGGTATTGATACATGCAAGGAAGGGTTGAATGGAGGCCTTAGTAAAAAAGATCATGTGGTATGATATGAGTCCAAAAGCTTAAAAGAGCTTGAGAGAAATCATGCTACCCATTATATAGAGTTAGCAACAATCATTCATGCATTAAAAATGTGGAGACATTACCTCATGGGTAAGAAATTTGAGCTAAGAAAAAACCACTGTGGTTTGAAACATATGTTTGGACAACCAAAACTAAATGATAGACAAACTAGATGGCTTGAATTTATAAGTGAGTATGACTTTGAAATTAAGCATATAAAGGGCAAGGAAAATCAAGTGGTTGATGCACTCAACAGGAGAGCTCAAGAAGTGCATATTGCAGGCATCAACATGTACATGACATATCTGAAAGACAAAATTGTTGTAGCAACAAATTCATATCAGAATTATTTAAAAATAAAAGAGATATTACAACAAGGAAATTCTTAGCAGAAATTTAATTCTTATGAGATGAAAGAAGACGAAATTCTCATGTACAATGGGAAATGTATATGTGCCAAATTCCAGTGAGTGGAAAAATAAAGTTATGAAGGAAATGCATAATGTACCATATATCAGGCACTTAGGGATATCAGAAGACAATTGCAGCTGTAAGAAGCCGATATTTTTGGTCAAGAATGACAAAAGAAGTGGTTAATTACATAACTAGATGTCTAGAGTGTCAGAAAATGAAGAATGAACATAGGCATCCAACAGGGTTGCTATAGTCATTTCTCATTTCAAAGTGGAAGTGGGAAGTAGTTACAGTTGATTTTATTACTAAGTTTCCCAAAACAGTGAAGCAACATGATTCCATCATGGTGGATGTTGATAAATTAACTAAGGAAACACATTTTATTCTAGTAAATACAACACTCAAGGAAACAAATATTGTAGAGATCTATATGAAGGAAGTTACTAGGCTACATTGAGTTCCTAAGGCAATAGTTTCAGACAAAGATCCAAAGTTTTCTTCGATTTTTTGGAAGGGTTTGTTCAAGGGATTTGGGACAAATCTAAATATTAGTACAACATATCGTCCAAAGTTAGATGGGAAAATAGAGAGGACTAACAAGATAATTGAGGACATTCTTAGTATGTATGTGATGGATCAACCATCAAAGTGGGAAGACTATATCCACTTAGTGGAATTTTCCTACAATAATGGGTATCAGGCCTCATTGAAAATGAGTCCATTTGAAGCATTGTATGGAAGAAAGTGTAACACTCCAGTGATTTGGGATAATCCAACAAACAAAGTAGTTGTTGGGCCAAATTTGTTAAAGGAAATGGAAATTCATATGGAAGATATAAAACAAAATTTAAGGGCTACCCAAGATAGACAAAAAAACTATGCATACAAGAATAGAGTGTTTAGAGATTTCAAAGTGGACGAATATGTGTTTTTAAAAGTGAAGGAAAATAGAAGTTTGCTAGGATTAGGAAGTTTCCTGAAGTTGGCAGTGAGATATTGTGGGCCTTTTGAGATATTAGAAAAGATAGGGCCAGTTGCATACATTCTAGCATTACCTGCATCCATGAGAGTGCATAATGTATTTCATGTGTCATTTTTAAATAAATATGTTCCTGACCCTAACCACATAATTGATTGGAATGCGATCCAGGTGGAGCAAGAAGGAAATTTGGGTGGAACCAATACACATTCTAGATCGGAAATTCAAAGTGCTCAAGAACAAGGCCATGGGGTTGGTAAAGGTTCAATGGACCTTCTACGGTCTTGAAGATTCTACATGTAGCATGAAGAAAACATGCAGGAAGAATACCCACAAAGTTTTGACAATTTTGAAGAGAACAGAATGCAAGACTCCATTTTGAGTAGCTAGTGTTCCAAAATCACATCTCATAATCCTAGCCAACCATGTTGGGGACCTTGATAAAAAAAATGGCTCATTCCTTGGGTTGGCGAGTTGAGAGGGATATGAGATTTTGGTTGGGACTTTT
>ML798907.1:104217-122995 GCA_009831015.1 Picea engelmannii | reverse complement strand
TATATATATAGTGCACCGAGGACGACGCACAATTGTAGGGGAGGGAGAATGTAACATCCCCACTATAATCCCCAGTTTAATTATGCTTAATGTAGATATATTGTGTGGCCATGACCAAAGAAATGTAATATGTGAATTTTATTTCTACGTTTTAATAATAAAATGTGATGCTAGATGATAAGGGGACATGGAAATGGAGGTTGAACTAATCCACAAGAGAGGGGAGAGTCTAAGAGAATTCCTGAGAGGGGGTCCAAGGGGAAATTACCCATGTATATTAATCCAACCGATTTTCTTAAATTTTCTATTGATATATAAACCTTCTAATTTTTAATTGAGTGTTCCCAAAGCCAATAATTGAATACATGTAAGAGAGTGGGTGTGAGTAGTCACATCCCAAAGTTATTGAGAACATTGAGGATGAGTACAATCATATTGGGGAAGTGTGTGAATCAAACAAGTAAGACAAAGGAAAGAAATTTGTATGCGTCGAGACAACATTTTTACACATTGAGTTTTGGTGCATGAGCAACAAGTCAAGAGCAGGAAGGAGAGATTGGAGCTGCTACATCCATGGAGGGAGAATTATAGAGCATGTTGGAGAATATTTGGAGAAAATTGGAGTTCAATACTGAAGAACCAATTTGTCAGGTCTAAAGAGTGAACTCATGGGTTAACTGCACTATTACAACACGTGTTTTTTGTTGGTCGTTGGTAGTTTTTCCTAGCAGCAAGATCCCTTGAGTTCTCAGTTGAGAGATTATAGGTTACCTATGCCAAAAATATCCTGATAAATGAATGGGATGCCCAAGGGACTGAGATTAGTGAAGGGGTACATTCCTTAGGTTGGGTAGGTCAAGCGGAAGAGAGTTGGTGGAAAATCGAGATAGTTGTAGGAGAATACCAGTGGGTTGTGATTTTATGAGTTGTGAGTGGACTGTGAGAGACTAACCTCTTTTGTGGATTAGTAGCCTCAGCTTGGGGGTGGCTTGTTGTTGAGATTTGGAACAGTTATTCTACGGTTGGGTGGAATGTTCATCCCAAACAACTAGTTGCACAACCATTGTTAAAAGATAAGTGTTTATCTATTTTTTTGTCTTGTATCTATGAGTTTAATTGTTATGCATGATCTCTATAAATGATAACATATTTTATATGTTGTTGTAATGAATTTTATTAGTTGCATTCATGTCTATTGTGGTATGTTGTAGATGCATAAATTAAATGGTAGTGAACAATAACTAAATATGGTTTTAATTCGTAGTTGAAATCTACATGAATTTAATTAGCTATTAAAATTTTGTTTTTATTAGTATTATGCATTGTAATGTCCCTCGGATGGGCTATGGGACGTTACAACAACCAACGTTGCATCAATGAAGTTGTGGGTCGCCCCACCATCAATCAAGGTTGTGATATGTTGTCCCTGCAGTACTCCTATGAACCTAAAAGTGTAGTATCTATGGGTTCTTTATAGAGTGACAATAGTTCCACCCTTGGCCTCCACATGAGGTTGATCATCACTCGAGTCTCCCTACTCATTTCCTTGTCACTATGTAGCTTCCTCCTCTTCCTCATCATTGTCTGAGTGTACCTCTATATAGTGTACCTTTCCCTTCCCCATGAACCTGTGTCCTATATTCCAAGGCTCTTTGCAACTAAAGCAAAGTTTCTTCCTTCTCAACTCATTGCGGGTTTCCTTGTCCAACTTCTCATTTTTGGTCCACTCTTTCTAAAAAGGTTTCTTATATTTGTTTTTCTGGGGAATGAAAGGCTTGGAGAAAGGTTTTTCCTTTGGGACCGCATCCTCCATGTCCCATGTCTTGATGATGGAATCATGTATAGAATCTGGTTTGAAGGATTTAACCCAACCACATAGTGGCTCGGATAATCCTTTTGTGAAAAACATAACTAGCCTTTGTTTTGATACGTCTTTCATTGTGAAAACAAGCCTATGGAACTATGTAATGTAGGAATCTGGTGTCCCAATTTGTTTGAGTTGTCCCAACTCTTTTAAATGAAATTTTAGATATTTTTTTCAAATCGCTCCATCAACTTCTGTGTGAACTCCAAATAGAAAGTAATGCTAACATGTCCCATAGTGACCAATCCATGGTACCACCACTCACATGCCTCTCCATCTTAGTGAATTTAATTGTTTCTGCCTCCATCATAGGGTTGAGTTGGAAGTATGTGTCCAACTTCTGTACCCATGCTCTAGTTGTGCATTTGTTGGAACCATGAAAGGAAGCAATGGATAACTTTCCAACGTTTTGCAAGAAATCAATGCTTTGTTGACCCTTGTTGAAATCCCTTGGTCTATTCCTATATTTGATACTATAGTGGTCTTGTAATGACATGGTTGCTGAAAAATCCTCACCAAGAGTCTGGTACTCCCTCAACTAATCATTAAAGGTTTAACCCTGTCCTTGTTTTTCTTGATTTCCTATTTTTTGCTCCCCCAAGAACTGAGGCAAAAGAGGTATAGGAATCACTCTATTGGTGGTCCTAGTGTTGTTTAGTGCAGGAATATTGTTGTTGTTGTCTTCTACATGATTCCCATTGTGTCCATTAATACCCCCTGAACCATTGTTACCCCCATGGTTTTGGTTCTCTTAAGTACTATTGATTAATTGAGTCATGAGTTGTACCAGCTGTTGTTGTATTCTACTTCTGTAAGTGGTATATTTCTTGTCTTCCCACCCCATAAAATAACAAACACTCACATGTTGGCAGGACTATGGCTCTAATACCACTGTAAAATCCCCACTAATTGTTTTGGGATTTTTACTTAGTTTAGGAGTGTAGACATTTTGTCAAATAGTTTGCACACAAACATTCTATCAAACAATTTATATGTATTTCTAATCTCTATTGTGATTTACAATGAAATACCAATATTGAGATTCAAATACATTTATTGCATTAAATATTTGTGAGAACTGAAGTACATTGAAAAATACAACAAATAATACAGTAGCAATAAATGAGGAACCAGATATATATTTCTGTAGACTGCCTCTACAAATTCCTAGATGAATATGGATGTAGATGAAATTTGTATGTATTAATCCTTCCTAGCAACAGTAAACTCGTTCCCAACAACAATGACGAAAACCACAAGTGAGGGCGACCTCCTCCACAAGGAACTCGACCCCTACCTTAGTCAGCTTAACCCCTGCTACAGAAAACTCAACCAACAACAGTTCTCTCAACCCCAACACCTGAGAATCGACCCCAAACAACAAGATAAATTGACCCCTTCAACAATAAATGCAACCTCAAATCAATTCGGCCCTCCTCAATAAGAAATCGACCTCTAAGATAAGAAAACTTAGTTCACCAACACAAGAAATGCAGCCACAAACTCAACTTGTTCTCTTCAAGCAAAATCAACCTCTATAAAGGGAAACTCAGCTGCCAAATGATGAAATCTCAGCCACAATGAAGCACAATAAAAATATCTGAGTGATATTTCTTCCATGATCAACTAGGGTGGATAGTCTCACCATCGAATCCAATATTTTTCTAGGGTTTTTCATCTCAAGAGCCAAAAGCCACACAAGCTCTTTAAATTTCTTTTGCAAAATAAGTCATGAATGAATTAGAGATTGCACCCCCATTCTCTTTTATAAAACTCATGTGACTTTTTCGTTCCCCCCAAAATAACATAAAATGACTATAAATCTTTTAGTCATTCTCTCCCAAAAGTCACTTTTTACCTCTCTTTAATTTAATCAATTAATTAATGTCAACATTAATGTTTGTTTTTTCACCCAACTTTAATGTTTTTTTTTTCTCCTAAGAGGACTTAATAGTTTGTTTAATTCCTGTAGGCTATAGTCAGAGAAAGAAAATTATTTAATTAATGTCAATTTGGGCGAAAATAAATATTAAAGTTGACATTAGTTAATTAATTAAATTAAAAAGGGGTAAAAAATGACTTTTGGGAGAAAATGACTAAAAGCTTTATAAAGTCATTTTATGTTATTTTGGGGGGAGTGGAAAAGTCACTTAAGGAATGGGGGCGTATTCTCTATTTCATTCATGACTTATTTTGCAAAAACAATTTAAAGAGCTCTTGTGGCTTTTGGCTCTTGGGACGAAAAACCTTAGAGAAAGACTGGGTTCAGTGGTGAGACTATTTACCCTAGATGATTGTGGAGGAAAGATCACTCAAATCTTTTTATTTTGGCCAAGATTTCATCATTTGGAAGCTGAGTTTCCCTTTGTAAAGATCGATTTTGCTTGAAGAGGACGAGTTAAGTTTGTGGCTGCATTTCTTGTGTTGGTGGACTGAGTTTCCTTATCTTAGAGGTCAAGTTCTTATTGAGGAGGGTCAAACTGATTTTTGTATGAATTTATTGTTGAAGGGGCCGAGTTTTATTGTTGTTTGGGGTCAATTATCAGGTGTTGGGACCGAAATAATTGTTGTTGGCCGAGTTTTTTGTAGCAGGGGTCGAGTTTACTAAGGTGGGGGCTGAGTTCCTTGTGGAGAAGGTCTCCTTCACTTGTGGTTGCTGTCATTGTTGCTGGCAACGAGTTCACTGCTGCTAGGAAGGCTGAACACATGCGACTATCATCTACAACCATATTCATCTAGGTATTTGCAGAAGTGGCCTACAAAATATATACCAGGTTCCTCATTTATTGCTATTGTATTGTTTGTTGGATTTTTCAATGTACTTCAACTGTCACAAATATTTAATGCAATAAATGTCTTTGAGTCTCAAAATTGGTATTTCATTGTAAATCACAGTAGAGATTAGAAATACATATAAATTGTTTGATAGAATGCCTGTGTACAAATAGTTTGGCGAAATGTCTACACTGCTAAAGTAAGTAAAAATCCCAAAATAATTAGTAGAGATTTTACACTTTCTACAATGCATTTTGAGGGAGATGTGTAACTTATTTTGTGTTCAACATGGAGTTGACACGTTATATTTAAAAATATTTTAATAATACAAAAATATTTCAATGTTTATTATAAATAAAATATTTTAGTAAATATTTCAATGTCTATCTTAACTAAAATAGTTTTACATCAACTTTAAATACATGCATACATACATATTTATGTAATTGAAAGTAAAAAAGTCTTATACCATCCATAGAAACTTTCTACATCTCAATATGAGGGAGATGTGTAATTTCGTTAATGCTTAACATGGAGTTGACATGTAGCATTTAAAAAATATTTCAATACTAATTATAAATAAAATATTTCAATGTCCACCTAAGTAAAATATTTCAATAGTGTGCTATTCATTGTGAAGGAGATGTTTTGTGCTCAACATGGATTTGACATGTGGCACATGATCCATCTTATCTCCAGATCTATCATACCCCAAGAGGGATCAAGTCTTTCAAGGTGAAAACCTTTTTTAGATTGAAAAACTTGAGAACAAGTTTGCACCTAAAGGAATTTTGTGCCTTTTGACTCATAATAAATCAAAATTAAGATGGATCTTGATTAAAACATATCAATGGTCTGTTGCTCATTATGAAAGAGATGTATAAGGATTTGACATATGTCATATCTCTCTATATAACTAACATAGATCCATTCTAACTTGGAATATGTCGTGCAATTAAAATTAATTTACACTAATATAATAGAACTTATACAATTAAAAAGACAAATACTCATTCGAAAGACAAATACTCCCAAATACTTGTGAGTTGCAACTTTACCCATTGATAGTTTACATTGTTAATCTAGTGCTCACCGTTACACTTCAAACAAACACAAGAGCGGTATAGATACAAACTGCACAAAGATCTACAAGTCAAATGACATTTGTGCAAATGTGCCACAAAACTATTCATGCTTAGCATTGAACGAGCTTCATACTTGAAAAAATGTGCATCATGAATTCGCGCTCAACATTATTTTGATTCTTAAATATTGATTCGACATGGAATAGTAAAAGGGTTAGCGCTATCCAAATTGAAAGGAGTATTTTGTCACATGATTTTCATTGCTTTTTCCAGGAATATTTAAAGCTTAACATTATCCCAATTTTTCTATAACTATGATTACAATTGTGCTTTGAGAAGAATATTGTTGATAACGTAAATGAAAAATCTTACCAAATTCCAACATATTTGTTGGCAACATTGTAAATGCAAATAATTATGTATAAATTACAACATAACAAAGCATTGCTTAGATATATTTTTTAAAGATTTATTATTGATTTTTGGTGAAAGGGCTGGTAATTGTATTGGACCATATTGTAATGCAAGTAGAATTCGACATACATTGATTTGGATTGGATCATTATCTTATTTGTCATTTATCTCACTACTTTTTTGGTGGAAAAATTGGAGGAGTCATCTTGGTCATTATTGTTGTTGGTTCAAATTTGGAAATTTGGGTCCAAAAAACAGTGAGAAATCTTCGAGAGCTTTTTTGATGCATCAAACGACATTTTTTTTAATCCAAACTTTACTATAGAGAAAAATTGTAAATTCTACACATCGATACCTTTCTCGTCAATCGAAGTTCTTATGAGAAAGTTATACCTCTCGCAAGTTGACCTACCATATTGATCACCATGGTGCAAGTGGATGTCATGTCAACCTCCATTACTTAGACATGTGGGGCTAGCCACTTATTGGATTTGTCTCTCATAAGTTGACCTACCATATTGATCACCATGGTGCGAGTAGATGCCATTTCAACCTCCATTACTTAGACATGTGGGGCTAGCCACGTACTGGATTTTCTAAGAACATTCTAAAATGTCCAAAACCTTATCACAATTGAAGGTTGAGGAAGTTAAAAACCTATCCCTAGATGGCTATGGGGCTATGTTAAAAATTGAGCCACAAGAGGAGAAGGGGTCCCCATTCTTTTGTATGGTATCTTGTTCCACAGCCGAGAAAAACATATGAGAGTGGTATTCTCTGAGCATAACATAGGAGGATAGATTATGTCAAAGGCAACTCTAGAGAGAGTGCCTATTTCTTTGTACTTGCATCATTTCTTTACCAAAGAAAAGAGAGCATAGCGACCTTACCTTCTAGTTGGGTTTTCTTCCAAGGTTATATCTTGTGTTTATTTGTGTATGATGTAAATATGTTTGTGTTTATTTGTGGATGATGTAAATATGTTTTACTGTTCTCTATTTTTCTGGGTTTTATCTATTTTATAACTAAATATTTTATTAGATCTGTTGTGACGAACTATATCCACAACAATTTACAGATATTTTGGCAAATCTCACCTCCATAGCCCACCTGCTTTATTCAACAGAATTGAAGAGCAAGTCCCATCATGCATAGCCGGTCGTCCTTCTCTACCGGATCATATTCGACCGTTAGATGCCAGATCTGCCAAGCATATCTCCCCTCCGTCTAGCGTTATATCCACCACCAACCAACCAGAAATCATCTCCATCAAAATCCATGCCAGAGCTGTACGCATTGCTTCCATAAGTTAGTTTACCCGGCTGATGCTAGCCGGGGTCGACATAACTGGGTGTTTTTTCTCAATAAGTTGGTATAACGGCCATCCTCAACCGTTGATTTTGCTCTTGCGCCCTTTGATGACCCGATGACTTTGTTGTTTAGCTCTTCGCTCACCCGAACGCATGATCGCACAATCGGATTACGCTGGCGTGATATAACTGATAATAATCCTGGTCGACATAACCGCGTTTTTTTAATCGTGGAATGAAAACGATATGGATTATTTTTTTGATAAATTTGGAAAAATAACTGTTTATAGACAAATAAATATAAAATATATAGAATGAAATAAATAATACGTTGTTTTAATAAAATAGTAATAATTTAATAATTTGTTATAATAATATTAATTTAAGTTGAGAGATGGAGCCACCAACATTTTTTTCAAAGTCCTAGCTTGTTCAATCTACTAAAGTAGAGAAGGAATCCATACCAACCTTTTTGAGTTAGATGATCAAATGTGAAAAAATTGAGTATGAATTGGTTGAACATTATAGAATGGTTTCTCACTTCCATGGCCTCCCTCCCCATAGCAGCTTGAGGCCAACCAAAAATGCATTGATGTGGTGTCTTGCAAGTTTAATGAACACTTATGATGAGCTTGTGACCTAGAGTTATCCTTAGATGTACTAGCCAATACCCTTCATGAGATTGTGCTAGACAAAGCCTTTGGGCTTGATGGTTTTTTCATGTAAATTTCACATTGCTACTTGGGATTTCATTGGTTTTGATCTTCTCTATAAAGTCCTAAGCTAGTGCTCCCTTGTTGTGAGGTGGTGGGGGAATTAAACAAGGGGATTGTTCAGTGTATCTCGAGTTTGGGGACCAAGATAATATTGTCACTAATTGGCATCCTATTACTCTGCTCAACACCTCCTATAGAATCGTGGCCAAAGCCCATGTGCTATGGTTGAAGCATATTTTGACTAAAATCATATGCCCTTAGTAGATAGGGTTCATTCGGGAGCGATATATTCTTGACAATGTTGTTGTTTAGGAGGGCATGGAATGGGCTCATTCCTCTACCCTTGAGGCTTTGTTAATCAAAATTGTTTTTGAAAATAACTATGACTAGGTTGAGTGGCCCTTCATTTTAGCCATGCTAAAGGCTTTTGGGTTTGGTCTAGCATTCATCAATAGTGTAGAGACCCTCTTTACTAGTTCCTCAACTTGTCTCTCTATCAATAGGCACAATTCCAAGGTGATAAGGTTGTTTCGATCCATTCAACAAGGATGTTTATTAGCTCCACCACTCTATGTTATTCCCACTAAAGCTCTGGGATACTTGCTTAATTCTTTGGTGAGTCTAGGCCAAATTCATGGAATTCCCCTCCCTTGGCTTGAAGGGGGACAACTTGTCAATGACCATTTCATGTATGAATCCTTCTTGACCATCACTGAGGACCAACAATCATGAAAAAATACAATGGATTGCCTTGATGTGTTTTTTGTTGCTTCTGGGTCTAGCATTCAATGGGTCAAAACTTAGTGTTATTTGCAAAGTTAGTGACCAAGGTCAGTTTAAATTGATTCCCTAAATTGGAATTGGCTCTAGAGTGAACAAATTTTTATGTTTCTTAGCATCCCCTTTACCTTTCAGGCTTCCCCTGGGAGCTTTGGGAGGTGGTGGTTTAGAGGTTTAAAAAAAAATCGATAAATGGGTTACTAAGTTGCTCACATTAGCTACTAAATTTCATATATGTACTAAGGTGATGGTGGTCACGCATGTCTACTATTATTCCTATTGGGTCCCCTCCAAGTCTTGTAACATATGACTTGTGGGAGGATACTCTCTATAATTTTCTTTGGGCTAAGCTTGACAAACAACCTAGCTTTTGGAGAACCAACTGGGCACTATGTTGTACTCCCAAGGAAATGGGCGGTATGAGAATTATCAGAACTATAATGCAATTCAATGTCTATGTACCAAGTGGGTGATTCGAGCAGTGAATGGACAAAAGGATTGGAAAATCTTGAACATGCATCATATTCAACAAGGGTGACTTCTAGGTAAAATGTATTGGAAAGGCCTCTCCTTCCAGACCATTCTATTAACTCCCTCCAAGGTTAAGGTTGTTGGTACTGTTATCCCCTATCCTAGGGATAACTAAGGAGATCATGTTTCGAGGCCCATAAGTTCAAACATGGAGTGTCGATAGCCAACCGACCTAAGCATAGTCCCAGAGGGTCCCTCTTTTCTTCAAGAGCAGTCCACATATCGCCAGTAGTAGCGTCCATCACACCAGTTTGGTCCTGAAGTAGCGGTGGGTCTTGCTCCATGAGGTAATGAGTCTGGGTATCATGGTACGTATCACTATGATTTTTGAAGCACTTGAACATGTTGTATTGAATCCTTCTTCATTTCATGACGTTTTCTTGGAAATTATGCTCTTTGCCTCGTTCAAACCTGGAAGGGTGACATAGTGCCCTAGTAAGTTGATTTCCCTTTAGGATGGGTTGCTACTGGGTGGATATTTGAAGAGTCATCATTTGTTCCCCCCATACTTACCACTTTCCATCTTTATTCCTTCCATCTCCCCTTTCTTTTTGGGCATTGATATTGGCTACACTAGGAAGGGTTGTGCCTTACCTCGTGGGAAGAAGGGGCTAAATGCCTAGAGGGTAAAAGTAGCTGGAAAGAGTTAAAAGCCAATTTTGAAACCTTCGATATGCTTCGCTCAAGGATCCTTGAGAAAGAAGTGAAAATATTCTCAACAAGAAAAGGGGACCCACAAGATAACATGAACAATCAAGGTACTAGTTGATGGATAGGAGGTCACATCACAAGTCGACCTATGATGACCATGAACATGTAGCAGTATGACATTACCACCTATCTGGCCACCAAACCAAGGTAGTGGCTCTTGGTGGCATAGCCAAGAGAAAGGGGGTCTCATTATGAGCCAACCTTCTCATTTTTGTGAAATGTTTTGTGGATAACATTGTCACTTGTGGTCATCAAATCAGGACAGTGGCCCTCAACTATTCCCTTGTAGCACAAGAGAAAAAGATCAAAAGAAATAAAGCTAAGAATAAATGGTAATGAATGGGATAGGAAACAATTGCATCCATGACAAGGTGCAACTCACCCTCCACAAAGGCACCCATAGGTAAGACTTTACATTTCCCTGTTATCACATGCACCCCATGCCCAAATATTTACCCCATGCCACCTCATACACTTGCATGACTTGGACTTAACACCACTTGGGAAACACCCCAAACTTAAGGGGGATTAGCCCAATAGGACACCCTGATACCCTCTCCAAACCTAACTTGTCAAATTGCATAATGTCTTTGAACATTTTTTGGGGATAAGGGGGGTTTTAATGCACATGTTTGAGTAATTTAATTATTGGATGTGATTTACATGCTATGATCCTTGTGACTTATGAACCCCTGGAGGTCGTACTCATTATCTCTACAGGACCTTACCCGGTGGACAGGTACAAATGAGAGAACGATTAGCTCAAACCTTCATGGGGGCTCAAAGCCCACAGATGGACGCTAAAACCCCATCCAGGGGGTGAGAAGAGACTGAAGGCTTGCACCAAAAGAAGGAAGGATGTTTCCTTTGGAGGCACTGTGGAGGACCTAGACCTAAGGTTTCATTCTCCTCCGACCTGAACGTTGGCCTTGGGAGGCCTTGGACGTCACCTCTACATCCCTAGACATCACTTGTTAGTTGGGGTTGTCACCTTGGAGGCATTCATGAGGCTATTGGCACGTGTGGGAAAAATTTTAGGCCTTTGGAGGCCCAACGTTTCATCTCCTTTGCCCAACATCCCACACTTGAGGCCCAACATCACCCTAGAGGGGCATGACATCACCTTTGGAGGCCTATTTAGATGCAAATTGAATTAATTTTGGTCAAAATGTAATTTTTGTAGTAAACTGGTCAGGTCGGCCTTGTTTTTTACCCAAAAAACAAATTAAGGTCACAATTTTGGTATAAATAAGACAAAACTAACATTCATTTTAGGATAAATCATCACACACAAGTTGTGGACTAAAATTTTAGCCCTTTTCGAGGGCTATTGGCTGAAATAACTAGTGCACATCTCTTGGGGAAGCTTTATGGTGGTGTATCTTGGAATTTTTCATGGTGGAATGGTCTTCAACTAGGGTTTGACTTGATTATTCTTGGTGAAGTAAGTAGAAAATATGCATTTTATTCATGTAATGAATGTTTGTGGTAAAATTTTCTTGTTTCATGTTAAAAATTATGAAATTGCTTGTTTAAACCCTAGGGGAGAAACATAAGTGCTTCTTTTTACCTATAACTTTTCTACTAGCTTGAATTACCAATTATACATTGTTTTGGAAGTGGTTACTAGATCCCTAAAGTGATATCTCTCTGGTAACTTCACTCTAATTACTAATTAACTTTCAAAATCCTAAGGAAGGAAGGTGTTCTAGGGCCTAGAAGTGTTTATTCTCTAGCAAAACCTCTCTTAATACTTAGATGCTTGAGGCCTTGAAGTGCCAACACCTCTTGCATCTACCTCTTTCCTTGGACAAGTATTATCATTGCTTTATTTCCCAAGTGATATTGTTGCTATTATTGACTCCATAAGCCCCTAAAGGCACTAAGTTCTATGCTCTTGTGGATGAATGAGATCAAAACAACTTTCAAACTCTCTTCCTTGAAGCTCTTACTAACTAACACTAACACTAACCTAGCCTAGTAAACTAACCCTACCTTTTTGTTGTCATAATCACTGCTACAACCATTACCTAGCAGGCTATCCAAGCTTATATGACCTTTTAAATCAACCCAGAATTTGTATGAGGCAAGGTACAATCAATCAAAGCTAAAAGTGTGCATTTAATTGCCTCTTCAAAGTACATTTATGAAGGTTTTATTACAACTGTCATTACTCCTATTTTGTTGTCGTTACAGTTATTTTGGACAGTTTGTTTGATGATTGATAAATCTCTAGAACTTGCATATGACAAAGAATAATCATTTAACACTCTAAATATCTTGTTATATTGTTTAAATAAGTGCATTTTCTGAGATACATTGCAGTTGTTATCGTATACTGACTGTTGTCATCACTGTCAATTTGTTGTTGTTATAAGTGTTTAGACAGCCTTTTGAAACACATTTATTTGACTTGTATCTACTTAGAACTTGCAAGTGGAAAAAGTATTATCATTGTGAAGCTTTAATATCTCGTTATATTACCCAAACAAGTTGCAATTTCTGGATAGATTACAGCTGCTACATATTTATCTTTTCCATGTATAAACTTGTCTAGTATCAGTTTTTTTTTCATAAAGTCACTGTTTGTTTAAGCATTGGTATCATTGATTGTTGCTATAACGCATGTTGTTTCATTGGTAAAGGGAAGGTACCATTCATTTTAACTTCCCTTGACCCTTTGAACTTGACCAAAATGATTTCTTTCATTTAAGTGACCTAGAGAGAGGGGTTGGTTTTTACCTTGTCTTTTTTCCCTTCATCAACCAACTAGGTCCTAGGATGTCTCCCTTGGAGTGATTATTTTCTCCTCCTAAATAGAAAGAGGTATCTTGTTGGGCTGATAGTGATAGGAATAACTCCGTGTTACGCCAATCTAAGCCTACTTGCCTTTGGGCTTTGGACAAGTAAAAATTGTGCGATAACAAGTACTTTCATGATTCAGAGTATTTGGAAGTTTAGGATCTATGTGCCAAGTGGGTGATTCGAGTAGTGGATGGCTAGAAGGCCTAGAAAATCTTGAACATGCATCATATTTAACAAGGGTGACCCCTAAGTAAAAACTCTTGGACAAACCTTTCCTTCTAGATCATTCAATTAATTCCCTCCAAGATCAAGGTTGTTCGCATTTTTTTTCTTCGAAGTGTTTGGAATTTGAAGGTCTACATGCCAAGAGGGTGATTTGAGCAATGGATGACCAAAATGTCTGGAAAATATTGAACATTCATCATATTTAACAAGGGTGACCCCCAGGTAAAAAGTTTCGGTGAGGCCTCTCCTTCCAAACAATTTTGTTAATGCCCTCCAAGGTCAAGGTTGTTGGCACTTTCGTGTTTCATAGTGTTTGGAAGCTCTGGGAGGCCGGCAAGTCCTCCCTGGTGTGGAAGGATCCCTCCCTCAAGGTTGGTCTTTCTTTCAATGACCATATTCTATGGTGGTCAACATTGGTGCTCTTTGATGAGAAACCCTTGGTTGGGTCTTCTTGTTTTTTATCCATGAATCTTTCTAGGAGGAGCATCCAGTCCATTAACGACCTATTTGACACTGCTTTTAGGGACTGGAGCTTGTGGCCTAAGTTAATGCATAAATTCAGATTGACCAACACTGCCAAAATGATTATGATTTGTATTCAAGAATTCATACCTGACTACTTGTAGCTTAAGCTTGGGCTCGTAGCTCCTTGCGCTTGGTGGAATCACTAGAAATGGAGTAGGCTCACTACCTTAATGAGATATAAGCATTTGGAAGCCTATTCTAGAGCCTAAAAAGAAATTCTTTGCTTATAGCTTGATAATAGGGAGTCTCACTATTGACAGAGGATTGACTTACATGGGGGTTCATAATCCTCGTTGGCCTACTATTGTTGAGCTTAAACTTTGAAGCATCTTTTCTGGTTCTATGCATATGCTAAGGTAGTTTGGGCTATGTTTGTGAGTCAACCATTGTGGTTGACCCCCATTTCTTGGTGTGTTTCCTTGTTAGGAAATCATCTTCCTTAAGCCGTGGAGTTTCAGGTTTGAAGTGCTATTTTGGACTTTGGAAACAATGCAATCACCTTCTGTTTAATGACCATTTGTGATTAGGTCAAAAAGTTTGGTATGATGTTGTATTAGTTTGTGCCAACTGAATACTTAACATATAGAGGTACAATGTCGGAAGGTGCACCTAGGATTGGAGCACCTCCAACAACTAGTAGAATACTAACATGGGGCCCCATGCACCATGAGCAGGGTAACTCTTGACCCACTTGGTGTGCACCCTTTAGGTATCTTTATTCCATTGGGCCTATAACAATCTCTGTAACACCCTGTTTCCCCCAGTTTGTAAAAAATAACTATATTGGCCAAGAACTATGGCAAACTCAAAGATGTGAATGTTTGATTTGAAGGACCTTTGTATAAAAGGTCGATGAATGTAAATTATGTTATGAATATGTGTTGCATGACTGCTGGGAGGGGGATGTGATAAAAGAGACCACGATGGCTAATGAGAGGTGGTGGAAGGGACCTGGAATGGTTGCGTTAACTTCCACCGAGCCAGTAGCGTACTAGTTTTTACTTGCTCAAAGACCAAAGCGACTCTCTGACCTGGAATGGATTTCCCGTCAGATTGGTAGGTGGGGAGGCTCCTCAAGAGTTAATGAGGGGATGGGGGTAAACCACCCATCTGTAACAGCTCTCAGACTTGACCACGGATGACGAAACTCGCGCCACACGCAATCTTGCAGAGAAAAAGGTCGAAAGAATTGTGTGGTAGAGGGAAGACAGGGGGAGAGAGCGCGCGCAACGGGGATCACGAAAGAGAACTGGAGAAACCCTGGAAACGCAGGCAATTCTGAACATAGGAAAAGGAGAGTAACCTTCGTCCTTGACTTTCGTTGAGCTGGAAGTAGGAGACTGAACCTCAAAGCATCGTGGTCTAGCTCGGGGGTGGCTAGTGGTAAATCTGTTTGGAGTCACTAAGCCTACGGTTGGGTGGAAACAAGCACCCCTCTTAGCAGTTACATCACGCTTGGTAGATCTGATAAGTGTTTTATGCCTTGTATTTTGAATTGAATATCATGAATACATGCTTATGTTTATATGCCCATAAGAATTTTTGTGTGGAATGATTGCCTGATGTTTTAGACTGGAAATAATGGATGCATGTGTATACATACATGCCATAGTCAGTTTATGTACAAATGATTAAGTTTGGGGCATGAGTTCGCTCCACCGAGAATCATCTTGTTTGCTTGACTCTTGTAATGTTCTAGGAAGGCTCCTCAGTAGTACTCTTCCCCGAGGATTACCCCATAAACCTTGGAACCGTACCAAACCTTTACCCAGAGACTCGACTAAGATCAGGGACAATTGCCCAAGAACCATCTGAAGGTTCATGCGATCCGGGTCTGGAAACCTTATGCAAGAAAGAGTAGCTCTCTAAGGTCTCAGAGTCGTGGGAGTTTGAAGCTCCGAGAGGTTGAATTTCGTGATTCAAGCTCAGAAGGGATAGCAAGTCCAATTATAGAAAGAGAGAATACCCTATCTTCTGGTAGACTAACGGTCGGAATCCTTTCGGAAATACCCCAGATCTGTCAAGACCGATAGATCTAGAGAAGGAGCGTAGGTGTTAACACCTCAACCCTTTTAGCCTTCGCAAGTAGCGATGGGATCCAGGACCGTAGATCCAAGGATCTGATGGAGCTCTATTGATCATCGATCTTAGCCTTTGCACAAGAAGGGAAGTAGCATTTCGTTGGCTCGCGACTTGGGGTGGTCAAGGGTAGGACTACACGAACTCACGATTCACGAGATCACGACGTGATCATGGTCGTTGGATCCAAGCCATGGGAGAACTGTTGGATCAGAACCTCCGCGTGGTATCGCGTATCGGGGGTTCAAAGGTTGAAAGAATCTCTTTTCGACTACAGAAGTCGCGAAGTGCCGAGCATCGAGGGCTCGTGCAAACACGTGGCACCTCCGTTAGGTGGGGACCACGTGGTTGACAGGTGGCATAACAACAACCGACCAGAGAAAGGTGGAAGCGAGTGATCGGTGGTGGACACTTGTCGCTTGGGAAAGAGTCAACCCATTATTGACTTATCGTATCTCAGGGATTCACTAAGGAGGAGCACGAGGGCTCAACGCTCCAACTCGCGAAGTCGTGAGATGGAGTAGCACTAGTATTTATCCTAGGAAGCGGGTGACTGGTGGTGGACACTAGTCGCCTGGGAAAGAGTCAACCCATTGTTGACTTATCGTGGCTCGGGGTTTCAAAGGATGCGGAAGTTGCACCTTGATCGCTAAGGCCGCGAGACACTGTGAGCCGAGGTCTCATGCGACGGGCGGCAGCGACACAGCTCGTAAGCAGAGTACAACGGAGGAGACAAGTGGTGTGTATGCATCGCTTTGGCAGAGTCCACGTAACGTTGACCTATCGTGTATTGGGGATTCGCAAAGGAAGAGAACGAGGGCTCAACGATCCAACTCGCGAAGTCGCGAGTTGTGAGTAATGCTAGTGTTTATCCTAGCCTACAGTTATATGTAGCAAGCACTATTGAGGAAGGAGCCATACCCGTATCACATCTCGGGTATCGACATTTGGAGAAAGAGGAGTTGAGAGCCTTGACTCCCAACTCGCGAGATGTGAAAGGCGCTTGCGCTAAGGCCAGGTTGTGGTCGCTTGGAGGAGGATAAGGGAAGGGATGGTCTGCGCTAGGCCCACAAAAGTCTCGGGGATTCTGTCCCTCGAAGAAAAAGATGAAAAAATTTAGGTTGTCGTAGTGGGTGTGTGACAAGTTGGTATCAGAGCATGGTTACAACACTTGGCCTGCTTGGGCTCATGAACGAGTTGCGCAGAAACTCCATTTGAAGTACTCATAAAAGGAGGAACCCTCTATCTTAACCCCCTTTATCAAAAGTCGAAGTTAAGAATGAAAATTCATATTGTGTGTATGCATTTGAAAAATATGAATTATGCGCTGGTTATAAATGAATATAAGTAGTGACTAACAACAAGTGTTTTTCCTGCACACAAGCGGACGATCAATCACGGGGAACTGTAGACGCATAGAATGGTGATGCACCACGAAGTGGTGGATGGCTCCCACAATAGAAGAGTCTGACAAAAGGAGAGCAGTAGAGACCCCTCCAGATCTAGCTGAGACTATGAGGAGCCTCATGGTCGAACTACAGAGATGCAAGGCCGACAATGAGAGGTTGATCAAAGAGCAAGAGATGTAAAAGAAAATTAATGCAGTCTTGCTGCAAAGTTTATCTGAAATACAAAGACAATTGCAGCATGGACCTGACACCAGTCACGCGGACCAACGACAGACAAAGAAAATTCGAAGTCCACCTGAGATACGGAAACGTGGTATTTTAAGTGGCCACACTGGGAAGAGTACCTCGAGAAAGGTCCACCCTAGAGATAAGGGACAAGCGTCGGATGATTCCTCTGGAAAGGAAAATGGGGACTTGGAGGGATCTTCTAGTAGCAGGACTAGTTCTTATTCCCGAAGAAAACAGAAGAAGAGAAAGCATTCCAAAAGTCATAATCTCGAAGAATTCAAGAAGGCCAAACCACCCTCTTTCGACAGTGAAATACAGAAGGGGGAGGAAGCGGAGGCCTGGCTGCTTGGACTAAAGAAGTATTTTAGAGTCCATGACTTCTCAGAAAACTTGAAGGCCTGAGTAGCCACTTTCAACTTGAATGGAAAGGCTTCCATTTGGTGGGAAGACCTTAAGAATGTAAAAGGGATTCATGAAGAGGACCTATCTTGGGAACGGTTTGAGAAATACTTCAGAAAGAAGTATCTGTCAGAAAAGTATTTCGACGAAAAGACTAAAGAATTCTATGAACTCAAATTGAGGCAACTCACCATAGAGGAATATGTCAGCAGATTCCTCGAGTTGCTGAGATACGTACCCTATATAAAAGAAGAAAAGGAAAAGGTGCAACGATTCATCAGTGGACTACCTAAGGACTATCAGAATATGATTGAGTTTGACGAGCCAAAGACCCTAGAAGACACTATCTGAAAGACAAGATATTGTTATGAACAGCTTGGGCATCGGATAGAACCTCGCGAAATCTGGAAGCAGAAGAATAGTTCGAGATTCTAGAAAAAGGGGTTTAAATCCCCAAGATTTAAAAACTATAAAAATGACTCAAGGATTAGTTTCCCAACCCAAAGTGTACATCAGTAGAATTTCCCCTCCCAGAGCGGAAATAAACCTTCTGGATCTACCCTAGGAAAGATTGATAACCCAAAGAGAGAACCCTTGAAATGTTGGGGTTGTGGAGAAGAACATCTACTGAGGGACTGCCCACACCGACAACAGAACAATCGGAGAATTTATAACGTTCAAGAAGCTACCACCGTCAATGACGTGGCCAGGAGTGTGTCGCAAATTTATGCAGCCTTGGATAATAAACAAGCTGACCACCAAGCTTCAGTGGTGGAGACGGAAGGTATGATCACCAACCATCTAGTGTCTATTCTAATTGACCCTGGTTCAAATTTGAGTTATATAGCTCCTAAGGTTGTTGATAAGTGTAAATTACAGCCACATAAACACGCCAAGCCATGGTTGGTACAGTTAGCCACTG
>ML798907.1:60625-86358 GCA_009831015.1 Picea engelmannii | reverse complement strand
GGTTCATTAAGTTATTTTGATAAGTAATCTCTTCATTGTGCTATCTTAGTATCCCATTGATCCGCACACTTTCATTATGCAATTCTTAAGTTACCAGGCATACTTAGTTTACAACCCTAAGTAGTTTCCTGGAGTGATAACAACGGCTACTCGCATCCGTGAGAAGATGATTTTACAATGAGGCTCCAAAGGCCTTTTTATTATAAAGAAAACCTAAAACCCTAACAACAGAAGATGAAAAACCAACAGTTTTGAGGACCCCGTTTTGGGTAGTTTGGTGCATCAACTTCCCGGGGGCGTAACTTTGGCATACGATCTCCATTTGGGGCGCACGATAGCTTGTTGGAAATGTATCGTCGAGAAGATTCATTTTGGGGGTTCAATCAGAGCCTTCAACTATCATTGAGAAGCTCGATCCCGAAAAACCTTCATTTAGACCTTCAAAATGGCCTCAGAAGTTAAAAACTACTAAAAATAGTAAATTGCCAAAATTACCAGAAAATTGTTTTGAGTGAGTTGGAAAAGGTGGGTGGCCACCGATATCCACCTGAATCAACAAGAGCCTATGTATGTGGTTTTCCTGCATTATGCTAACAGAACTCCCCAAGGAATCTTTAGAATCTTAACCCCAATAGTTCCCACAAACATTGTTGGACCCGGTTGCATGGGGCCTACCGTCCACAGTGCTTGTTAGGTCTAAATAATTTTTGGTAGGCAATTCCACCACAATGTCCTTGTACATTGGCTTCCTGTTATAGCTGCTAATGAAACAAGTGCCAGCATTTATTTAGATGAGGAAGTGGATCAATGACCAAGAGAGAGAACGTGTTCCAATCTAACTAAGGAAAAGCTTGCTCCAACAAAGGTTCATTTGAAGAAAATATTTCTCTGTTTTTTATTTATACGTATTGAGACTGAATCTGACATATTTGGTACATGGAAGCATGATGTAATTTTGTATCATTTATTTGAGAACACGATTCATGGTAGTTTTGACCAAGAATACTCTTTTTGGAAGAACTGCCATACATAACTTGTGTACATTGTTAATTTAAAGATTTGAGTCGAATAATTTACTGGCTCTCACTTTCAACAGAAAATCCTAATTGTCAGGATACTAGCATTGATCACTATGCCAGACAATGAATTCATAATCTAGGCTCAAAATATAAAGTGGTTCCAATTCCCTCAGGCCAGAATTCACCATATGCAGAAGCTTGCTAAAATGTTCTGTAAGGATCTGCTTGCATACTGTTTCACATCCTCAAAAATCCCCACAAGAGCACCTTTCATCCTTGCAATGACAGTAATGGTTGTCATCCCTCACTATAATTTCTTGTGCAATGATATTGGAGATGAAGTTGATGGCAGAATTGCAGTCGCCACACAAAAAAGGTATTTCATAATCAGGATAGTTGTCCCACGGCACATGTTGATAAGCCCAAATGCAGTTGCAAGCTTCTCACTGTGGTGGCAAAGGATCTGTTACTTCTGCACCTCCTCCACATCATGTAGCACAAACCTTGTGTCAGGCACATACCCTTCCGCTGCCATCTCCCTTGATATGTCAAACATCTCTTAAAATTTCTGTATTTGTTAGTTACTTGTCATCGACAAGAAAAACATATACCTGTTTATTGACTTCAATCCAACTGCATCCAGGCATCTTTTGTACTCTCCTGTCTTTCATGATTCTACGCATCTTTTCAGCCTCATCCCATCTGCCAGCTGCAGCATATAGGTTTGACATCACCACATAATTTGCTGCATTTGTAGAGTCTAACTCAAAAAGGTGCTCTGCTGCATGCATTCCTACCTTCAGATTGTTATGTATTCTACATGCACCAAGCAAGCATCTCCAAACAGTAGCGTCAGGTTTTATTGGCATTTTGTTTATAAAGTCTTCTGCCTTGTCAAGGAGACCAGCACGGCCAAGAAGGTCAACCATGAAGACATAATGCTCCATTGTAGGTGTCATGTGATAATAATTAATCATGGAATCAAAATATTGTTGGCCCTCGTCCACCAGGCCAGCATGGCAGCATGCACACAAAACAGAAACTAAAGTTACATGATTTGGGGTAATCCCAGATTGCTGCATTTGTTGGAAGAGTTCAAGGGCATCCTTACCATGCCCATGTATAGCACATCCAGAAATCATCACATTCCAGGAAACTAGGTTCCGCTGGTGCATTCTGTGAAATAAAATGTATGCTTTTTCTAAACTCCCACATTTCGCGTACATGTCTACAAGGGCATTTTGCACAAACACAACAGACTGAAAGCCACTTCTAATTATAGCTTCATGAATCAACATGCCCTGTTCTAGAGCTGCCAAGTTCGTGCATGCCGGAAGGATGCTGGCAAAGGTCTTTGCATCTGGCTTGATGCCTGACAGTTGCATTTGTTGGAACAACTTTAAGGCTTCTGCGCTTTGCCCATTTTGTGCATATCCCGCAATTAGTGATGTCCATGATACAACATTTCGACTGGGCATCTTTTCGAAGAGTTCAAAGGCCTCCTCATAATACCCATTTTGGGCATATGCCGAAATCATCGCATTCCTGGAAACTGTATCCTGTTCAGGCATCTTCTGAAACAGATTCAGAGCCTCCCAAAGACGTCCATTCTGTGTGCACCCTGTTATCATTGCATTCCACGAAGCCGCACTCCATTCAGGCATTTTCCAAAAGAGCTTAAGAGCCTCCTCAACATGCCCATTCTGCATATAGCCTGAAATCATTGCATTCCATGAGACAATATCTTTTTCAGGCATTTTTAGAAAGATATCAAGAGCTTTTTCAACATACCCATTTTGCGCGTACCCGGCAATCAGAGCATTCCAGCAGGCTAACGCTGGCTGTTGCATCTTGTCAAATACAAGCTGAGCACTCTCCAAACTCCCCGATTTTGCATACATATCTATAAGCCCACTTTGTACAAACATGTCAGATTCAAACCCACTTCTAACTATACATCCATGGATCTCAATGCCCTGGTCCATAGTCACTAGCAATGCACATGCTGGGAGAATGCTAGAAAAGGTGAATTGGTTTGGTTGGGTACCTGTTCCTCTCATCTGGTTAAACAGTGCCAATGCTTCCTCGGCAAAGCCGTGCTTGGCGTAAGCTGCAATCATAACAGTCCACGTGTGAACATCTCGTTCAAGAATTTTGTTAAACACTTGGCGTGCATCCTCTACGCTTCCGCATTTTGCATACATATCTACAAGTCCACTCTGAACAAAGACGTCAGACTGAAACCCACTTCGAATTATATATTTATGTATCTCCATACCCTGTTCCAGATCCCCCAGTTCAGCGCATGCTGGAAGAATGCTGGCAAAGGTGAATTGATTGGGTTGAATACCCGAATGTTGCATTTGGTGAAACAGTTGTAATGTCTGCTCAGAAAGTTCATGCCTGGCATAAGCTGCAATCATCACTGTCCACGAACAAACGTCTTGCTGAGGCATTTTGTCAAAAACGGTACAAGCGTCTTCGAGGTTACCACACTTGGCATACATGTGGACAAGCGTGTTTTCTAAGAATTTGTGTGGTTTAAATCCCGTCTGGTTCATGTGCGCGTGGACTAGTTTTCCCTCTGTTAAGGCTATCTGCTTGATGCAGAGCTGCAAGAGAGAAGCATATGTAAAAGAGTCTGCACATTTGTCCATGCCATGTAAAAGGCTTATTGCTGCCTTCAATCGTCCCTGCTTACAAAGCATTTTGATATCCATGGCCGAAGAGTTGTTCGGATTGTTGGCAGTTCCGATGGAAACTTGAAACAATGGCCGAAGAGAGAGTACGACTTCGTCCTTTCTCTTCCCATGCTTTAATGGCTGTGTCATTGCCATTGTTAATAATTGGCACTACCGCTGCACGCTACTGGATTTAACAGATACATGGATACCGGTTAATGGAAAAAAAATGAAATTGATATCCATGATAAACCTAGTAATGGAAAAAAATGAAATTGACATTAATATTACTAACACATGATCAAATCCATGGATCCATGATCAGTGAGACACAGGTATTAATCCAGGATCAGAGAGACACAATATCCTTGCTCCTATTAAATCCTCTTGCCTCCACATTCTTGGATTTATTGGTCAGTGGTTGTGTGTCTAACGGTTTTAATACTTCTACATTGTTTATGCATTTCCCATTTTACCAAGTGAATTCATTTATTCATTTTAGGTTTTATCCATTTTATATATTTAAAAATACAATTTAAAAAACATAAATTGTGACTTTAACATGACAATTTTTTCAACAAAAATTTAATACCAAAAAACCAAAATATAAAACTTTTATACAATTCTTTTTACAAAATGTTAATATCCCTACATTATTTATATGTTAATATTACACTACACAATGGAGAATAGATATAGTTTTGTTTGTCATTCAACATGTGGGGATTTAAGTAATGAAATAATGTTGACTGAAATTGTATACAGTGGTTTTCTCTACAACAAAAGCGAACGTAGTAATCCTTGCTCCAGTTGGATTTTCTTCATCCATCCCCCTAATGCGATCAATGAATGGAAATTTTAGTGTGGTATGGGAGTGAGGATTGGACACTTTTCTTCTTTATTTCTTCTATGTCTTTCTACTCATCCTCAATTCCAAATGTATATGAAGGTTTGGTGATGTACGAGGGAAAAGATATGCATTCTACAATAAAGTAATAAATGTGGTATAAATGAGGATATAGATTTTTTGGATTATAGTTCGTATATCCCAGTTTATATAACATTTATTACTTTACTTAGAGGGTGCATATTGTTTATTAGTGAAATTAGTATGTCATATATGTGAATATGCACAAAAGGTGTTACAATTTAAAAATGATGATTTTATTTATAGCTTTACATTTGAAAATTTTATGTAAAAAAGATAAAGCTTTTTTTCCAAGAAAAAATTGCTCGTATTATAATATAATTATAAACCATTTACGAAAACGGACTACCATTGCAGCGCAGTAAAACAACAAACTGGCAGAGAGATAAACGCCAACCCTGCAATCGGTCAATAAGCCAGACAGGCAGAATAGATAAAGCTTTTAGCCTTAACTTGGAAGCATTTTACCATATGTATATATTAGTGAAATGTGATGTTTATTTTTATTCATCAAACATAAAATAAATAAGGTGGCTAAACATTTTTGGTTTTTTATTTTTCTTGTAAGGTCCTCAACTAGAAGGGCATGGGCACCCTTGCCCAAGTCCTTAAGGAGACAAAATTTAGGGTTGCTCTTGCACCCAAGAGTTGCATTAGTTGGGCAAATGGGTGTCTTAGTCACATGATCACGCCAAGGGAATTGCTCAAGCATAAGGTTGGGCACACCAAAGAGGTTGGGGCACATCGACATGAGGAGCACACCCAAGGTTGGGGACACCGGTCCCAAGGGACGTGAAGGTTGATGAGTGCACGAGTTCATGGGCGTGTTGGTCCATGAAGGGGTGTGGCACACCCAAATGATGCAACTGTTCGTGAAGGTGGTGTTTGGAGTCCATATAAAAGACCAAGGGTGCACAACCAAGAAGGTGCAAGGAAGAGAGCAAGATCAACACCAAAGGTTACGAGACAGATTTGGACAAGGAGGGACTCCCTCCCTCAAGCAACCAAGTCGCTCTACATGGGAGGACTTGTGTTTCCTTGAGGTGATTATGTGGATAGAGTTGGGGCGACCTTGTTTGGATAAAGTCTTGTAGCAGGCAGGGTCACTTTGGAGTTTAGGGAAGTCTTGTCGCAGGTTTGGGTGAGGCATGCTATGAGACAGAACCGTAGGTCTGTGTGAAGTCTTGTGACAGAGAAGAGACGGTGAGTCTCGGGTGGGTGCATGTCTCGGGAACACCGCAAGAGTTGTGAAAGTTGTTGCAACAAGTGAGTCTTGGTGTGATGAATCTGTGTATGAGTGTCTTGGTAAGGTGAAGTGAGTCATGTGACTCTGCCCAAGTTGTAAACCTGAGCCGTTAGTTCTCATATTGTAATTGTTTCGCAATAATAAGACTTAGTTGGGTGTTAGGCATGTCTTGTGCCGCCCACACTATATTTGTGTGTCTCTTGTCTATTTCACAACTGTTCTCTTTGTTTCACATGTTTATGGATGTATGCTTAAAAGTGTTCTCTTTGTTTCACATGTTTATGGATGTATGCTCAAATGACTAAGTGTTAAAGTTGTTAACAATTGTCTAAGTATAAAAGTGATTTTCATTAGAGTATGAGTGTGACTCACCTATAGCCTAGAACGGAGTATGGGTATGCTCTAGGTGAAGAGGCGTAGTCTAGACGAAGTATCCTTGGTGTTTCCAAGCAACTAAGTGAGAACCATCGCAGTGTCGCATGCCCTCGGGAGGTGCACAATTGTAAGATTTAGGTAGGCATCCTATGGGGACGTGACAGATGATATCCTAACATTCACCGACTCTAGTGAACTAGGTGCAGAGTTCATGGGTGAACCAAGCACTTGGGCAAGGCGGATGAACACATGACTTGTTGCAGATCTAACCATATGAGTGATTACATAAGTGATCGTAGAGGGCGATCACAAAAGTGACCGTGAAGTGGAGCAATTTCAGGCAACGATAAAGTATACACACCTTTGTGTAGACTCATGATAAGGCAAGTTGTGGTGAACCAAGCCAGTTCACCAATACCCAATGTAGGTAGGAAAACAAGTTATAATCCATAAAGGATGATATATTAAATAATAATGTATATGAATATGGGATGTTATTAAAATGAGAGATAAGGGCCTTATATACCCACATAGGGTGCCCTTGCCCTTTCATGAAGAGATGCATCATTTCATTAGGATGTCATAACTCTTCATTATTAATTATTAATTATTAATTATTTGTATTTGTTATTTATTATTATTATTATATATTTATTTATGTTACACAGATGGCCATCTGATGAGTTGAAACACTTGGGTGAGTTGGGTGACATGGAGCATCTTCAAAACAACTTCATAGAGAGGCAATTGGTCGGGTTCATTTTCATCATGACATCTTCATGCCATGCATCATGAGAACAACAATTGAGTCGAGCTCGTTTGTTGGATGAGTGGTTCGACCACAACCTTCAGATGAGGTAGCTCTTTGCAGAGTTATGATATTTAATTAGCAACAATATGACTTAGCAGTCAAGTGGTGTGTGCATGGTTCCTTGAAGCAAAAGTTGTCAAGGTGCGGATATGGAAAGACATTGGAGATGAGTTCGGCTGGTTGCATGGGAAGTTTGGGACTTAGATGTATTTATGAAGTGGATGGATGGACTCAACCTCGTATCATAGTGAAGGTGTTATGCAATCTTGTGGAGCTGCGCATGGATATTGAGGGGAGTCCATGCAGAGAGTTGGTGGCTTGGGTGAGTGTGAACCCTAGAAAACAAAATTAAACCATGGGTGTATCCAATAATGTCATTGGAAAGGTATGGTTGGTTTTGAGTTCTTGCATTTCCTAAGTGTTGCGGTGAGTTCTATTGATTAAGGTTGGTTGTCATTGATGTCAACCCTTGAAGAAAGCCCCGTAGCACAAATGTTGGGTAATGGACCGAAGATTGTTTGATGTAAATATGACTCATTATTGTCTTTTCATGGTTGATAATAATTAGAAATGGATGAAATCCAAAGTGGTCCCCTTATGGTCAAATCCCTCACGGGAAGACGCTTTGGGGATTGAGTTATCCTAGAAGTATGGCTAGAGAACCCATGCTTATTTGTGGAATAATGAGATGAATGCCAGTGAATTTTTCAGTGAAAATATCCTATATGGATAGTGCTTGTCATTCCATTTCTGGTGGTATGTGTAACATCACATAACTCCTCACGGTTAGAGAGTTATGGCCATGAGAAGTTGGAGAACCCAGGTTTGGGTAATGGACCCAAGTTTTTTTTATGGATAACGGTATGCGTTTTGATATATTTTTAGGTAATACTATTATATATGGATAGTACATGTCATTCCATTTTTGGTGGTATGTGGAACGTCACATAACTCCTCACGGTTTGAGATTTATGGCATTACGAAGTTGGAGGACCCTCATATGTCATCTAGAAGCCCCAAAAGGTCAAAGTAGTCAAAGTGGTTTAAGAGATTTTAAAAGGTAAATAATAAAGTGAAGTGATGAGTTTACTATAATTCAAAGTGAATACAAAATAAATTAATTCAATAATAAATTTAATGGAGAAATTAGAAGTGGATTAACCCTAAAATAAGGAAAGTGGGCAAAGTGACCTAGAAGATGTTTTTAAGGAAGATACTTGGAGAGTATAAATAAGAGGCAAGACTCTCTCATTTAAGACTCACTTCAACATATTGAATACCTATAGGTGTCTGAGACAACCAAAGGATATATAAGCCGAATTTCTGAGGAAAGTGAAGAAAAGAAGGCCAGAATTCAAGGAAGGATAAATTCTTTTGATGTTGCTTTCTAAGGTATGTTTTTTCAGGTCATCTCACCATTTTCGCAATAAATTTTTTTATAGAATGATTCAGACCATGAAATTGCTATGCCATTGAGGAAACATATCCAAGTATCCATGGTAAAAAATTCAGCTTGTGGGTTGTTGTATTTTTGGAGTTACACTCCGTGGAAAATAGAGTTTGTGGCTAGTCCCGAAACTAGTCAAAAACAAGTGTTTCGGGTAAAAATGTCATAAATTATTCATAACAGATCCAAATTCAGTAAGACCAAATGTTTTAGTTAGAGTACAATATGTATTATTTTTTGTAATAATTTCCGATCAATTCAACAAATATTCCGTGCGGGGCATGCTCTACAAGGTCACTCTCTAGAATAAGCCAAAATTCAGCAAGGTGTGCCATTTTTGCCATAACTCCTTTTATGAGAGGTTCCAAGTAGTGAAACCTGGAGGAATTGCATAAAACACACTGAATAACATTGTGTATCAGTTTTAGATCTTTATTCATTACAAGTACAAAGTTATGATTATTTCAAGTTAGGGTTGTTGACTAATCCAAAACTAGTCTTGTGAGACTAAAGAAACGTTTGATGAAAATGGTAGTCTCTTGTTGTTAAAGTTAAGGAAGGTTTGCAGGTATGTGATCATATAAACCAGGTCTATTACAGAGTTACAAATTAGAATTGGATGATGAAATTGATGAGGGATTTTGGTTGAGGTACAAGTTGGGTACATGGTTGAGACAAGTAGTTGAGGAGTTGGCACATACATGAGGTGTATAGTTGATGATGTTGGTACATATTGATGAGTCATAGTTGATGATTATTTGACAGATGATTGGTACATACTTGGTACATGGTTGGTTGCACTTGTTTATGGTACAGATTGATTACAGATTGTTTGGTACAGGTTGATGCACTTGTTTATGGTACATGTTGAGGTACATGTTGATGCATGGTTGATGCATGGTTCAGGTTTATTGGTACATGTTTACAATGGTATATATCATAGTGATAGTGTGACAGTGGTTCCATCATTCTACTTCTACTTCAGGGCGGTTGGACGGGGCAAGGACAGGTGGTTGTAGCCACCTTCCGGTTGTAGCCGAAGAGCATAGGGGGTTGTAGCCTCCTTCTGGTTGTAGCCAGAGAATTGGGGAGTTGGAGCTTCCCTCTGATTGTAGCTTGAGAAACTAAGGGGTTGGAGCCTCCTTCCATTTGCAGCTGGAAAACAAAGGAAGTTCGTGCTTCCAATGAATGTAATTCTTCAAGACATATAAGATAAAGCATTCTGTGGTTTTCTCCTGATTTGGGTTTCCACGTAAAACACTGGTGTACTGTGTATGTGTGTGATTGTTCATTTATTATTGCTCATTATTGGATAATAATTCTACATTGATATAACACTTGGATTATTTGGGGAAAAATGATTATAATTACACTATTGCTGATTCATCCCCCCTCTCAGTAATCCAACAATTGGTATCAGAGCAGGTTCCTTCAGAAATCAATTTAACCAATGAAAGGTAGATCATGGAGAGTACCAACTCATGTAAAAATGGAATACCAGACTTTGATGGACAAAAGTATGCTTTTTGGAGCATAAGGATGAAGACATATATACAAGCACGGGGGTTTGAAATTTGGCAATCAATTGTAGATGATACATAGTACCAACAATTCCACCAACAAATGACAAAGCAGTGAAACTTGGTCAGAATAATTCCAAAGCTACAAATGCACTTTTGAATGGTCTCAGTGAAACAATATTCACCCAAGTTGCACATTGTAAATCCGCCAAAGAGATTTTGGAAAAGCTTCGAAATATTTATGAAGGAGATACAAAAGTCAAAGCAACAAAACTTCAAACTTACAGAGGTCAATTCGAACAACCAAAAATGAAGGAAGATGAGAATATTGTAGCCTAGTTCTTAAGAGTTGACGAAACAGTGAATGAAATCATAGGATTGGGAGAAGAAATCGAAGAATCTGTAATTGTTCAAAAGGTACTAAGATCTCTTCCTATGAGATTCAACCCTAAGATATCATCACTAGAAGAAATATCGGATCTAAACTCAATAAGCATGGACGAATTGTATGGAATCTTCATAGCATGTGAAATGAGAACTGAACAGGAAAATCCAGATGTAAAAAAAACAGCCTTCAAGGCATCCAAAAGATCAAAGAACAAGAAAAAGGAACAAGACGAATATAGTAGTAGCAACAACGTCTCGGAAGATGATGAAGAAGTGGCCAATTTTGTCAAAAGACTGAACAAGGGAACCAATGGTAGGTATAGAGGTAATCTTCCTTTAATTTGTTTTAATTGTGATAGTATTGGTCATTTTGATAACAAATGTGCTCATAAGAAAAAGAGAAATGATGAAGGTTACTTAAAAGGAAAACACACATATAAAGGCAAAAGAACTACAAAGAAAGATTTCAAGAAAAACTTATGCATCAAAGAAGACATCTCATCATGAGATGAAGATGAAATCAGTGACAGTGAGACAAGAAGAGTTATATTCATGGCAATAAAAGATTCTGACAAAGAAGAATCCGAAGAAGAATATAAAGAAGGGGAAGAAGAATATGAAGAAGTCTAAGATGAAATTGAAGAGGCAGAAGTTGACTATCGAGAAGAATTAATGTGTGCCATAGAAGTTGTCAGAAGAGAAAAGAAGAAAAACAAGAAACTACAAGCAGAACTAGACAAGAAAAAGGACACTTGAGAACTAGAAAAAATGATCACAAGATTGAAGGTTCAAATAGAAGAAGATAAAAGAATTTAAGAAGGACTCAAAGAACAACTAGAAGAAAATGACAAGATCATTGGAAACTTAGAAGCAAAGATTGTCACACTAAGAAAGGATATTCAAAAGAAAAATGTGCAGAATAGCTCAAAAGTTCTGGATGACATTATTAGCAGTCAAAAATCTCATCTTGACAAGTCTGGACTTGGATACAATCAGAAAAAAAAGGGATCAAGCTCCAAAACAACAAAGAAAGAAACAAATCCAAAAAGCTATGCAGAAACAATCAAAGGGGATATGAAGATGTACAAGAAAGATTACAGGGACACTCCTCCACCGAGAAGATTCAGATTTCAGAATCAACAATAGACAGATAGGTGTCAAGAAGAAGAAGGATTCATAAGAGCACCTTCTTTCAAAAGATATTCAACTCCCGGGTATCAAACTATATTTTTTGGTTTATGTTATGCATGTAATAATTTTGGACATAATGCTGTGAATTGCAGAGCTAACAACAGGAACAATAACAATTTTGAGAGTCATACACAAAGGGGTTACTCAAGAAGACCTAGTGAAACACAAAGAAGAAGTTACAACATGTTTGAATCTTTGAGCACTGAAGTGGAATGCTACAAATGTAACAATTTTGGACACGTGGCCAAAAATTGTAGAATGATATTCCCTCCTAAAGAACCTCAATAGAATAACAACATTCATAGACAAGAACCTCAGAAAACGACATGGATAAGAAAGCAAGATTAGTATAGCAATGAAGAATGCACAGTCGCTCTACAAGCTAAGCAGAAGAAACATGGTTGGTATGTTGAAAGTGGGTGTTCAAAACACATAATAGGTGATAGAGAAAAATTTCTTACATTGCGAAAGGAAATAAATGGATCAGTCTCCTTCGGAAATGATAATTCAGCCAAAATCATTGGAGAAGGCACAATCCGAATTGGGAACAAGAATAAAAAAGCACAAAATGTTCTATTGGTAGAATATATGAAACATAATCTTCTAAGTGTGAGTCAAATGTGTGACCAAGGTCATAAAGTTACTTTCGATTCACAAAAGTGTGAGATAAGAAGAGAAGGTTCAAGGAAATTGGTCGGTACGGCTGCAATAACTTCAAACAACATACATGTGTTAAGTGAATTTGAAAATGAAAAGTGTTTTCTAGGAAAGGAAGATGAAAGTTGGCTATGGCACAGAAGAATGGGTCACATGCATTTTGATAACCTTGTCAAAGTCAACAAAAGAGAAGCAGTCAGAGAAATGCCCCAGATCATGAAACCAACCAACACTTTATGAAAGCATTATCAACAAGGAAAGAAAACAAAGACCAGGTTCAAATCAAAGGAATATTTAACAACAAGACCCCTGGAAATTGTGCATACTGATCTAGTTGGACCAACTACAACAAAGGGCTTAAAAGGTGAGATATACTTTATGTTATTAGTTGATGATTATACAAGAATGACTACAGTTTTCTTTCTCAAGAACAAGTCAGAATCTTTTGAAAACTTCAAGATCTACAAGGAAATGGTTGAAAATGAGATGGATTCAAGAATCAAATGATTGAGATCTGATAATGGAGGAGAGTTCACTTCAAAGGAATTTATGGACTACTGTAGCAGTCATGGAATAAAAAGACAATTCTTTGTTGCTAGGACACCTCAACAGAATGGAGTTGTTGAAAGAAAGAACATGACAGTACAAGAAATGGCTCGAACAATGCTAATGGATTCTAAATTGAAAGATATATTTTGGACACAGGCAGTGCATACAACAGTTCACATTCAAAACAAAGTAATGCTAAGAAACAACACTGATAAAACTCCCTACGAGCTATAGAAAGGAAGACGAACAAATGTGAAGCACTTCAGAGTTTTTGGAAGCAAATGCTACATCAAAAGAGAATATGGCAGAATGATAAAGTTTGACTCTTGTGTGGACAAAGGAGTACTTATTGGATACTCAAGTACAAGGAAAGCATAGAAGTGTTACAATATAAGATTGAACAAAGTTGTGGAAAACATCAACGTAAAAATTAATGAAACAAGTAGACCGGAATCAAAGGAAGAAGAAAACAAATCAATGGAACAACTTTTCGAAGAAGAAGAAGTAGAAGAGGAAGTAGAAGAGGAAGATGAAGAGAATCCGACAGAAACAAAAGAGCAAGTTCAACAAGTATCTCCAAAGGCACCTAGCAAACGAGTACAGAAGAATCATCATTCAGATTAGATTATTGGAAACAAAGATGCAGGAGTTGAGACTAGAAGAAAAATCCATTCACCAGAACAAACACACCTAGCACTCTTATCTACAATTGAACCAAACTGTTTTGAAGAAGCCAACAAGGATGAATTTTGGAATAAGGCCATGAATGAAGAATTGGATCAAATAGAGAAAATGACACTTGGGAACTGGTTCCAAGACCAAAGAATAAGAATGTGATCAACTCAAAATGGGTTTTCAGGATTAAATTAAATGAAGATGGACAAGTTACAAGGAACAAAACTAGATTGGTATGTAAATGATATGCACGGATTGAAGGAATCAACTTTGAAGAGAAAATTTCCCCAGTTTCCAGAATGGAAGTGTTATAACCCTAATTTTCACCAGACATACTTACCTGGCATCATGCCATCTCAGATTCCTTCTTTGCCAAAACACTACTGAACAATTCTTCTTAAAAACCCCCTTTATAAAGGCCCACATGCCTTGCTCCATTACTGCACACGTGTACACGTTAGCTGCCCCAATATAGCCCGCATGTACCTACAAAAGAATGGAAAAAGGAAAGTTGCTGATGGAACACACAACTTTGGGCAAGTTAACTAAACCTTCTGGCCATGCATGGCCGGTCATTCGACCAAATACCTAGCTCCTTCTAGCCTATAAAATAAGGGGTAAGGGTCCCATTTGAAAGGAGGAAAATCATAGTAAAGAGACTATACCCAATTGAGCATTCCCCTTATCCCAACCTTTAGACATCCTTGTGCAAAGAGAAGTATAGAGCAAAGCAGTTGGAGGACAGTTGAAGAGGAGCCCAGGACCAGTTTCGAGGAGCAGTGCCGATCACATATTGTAAGTTTACTATTGTGAAGATTAATACAAAAATGAATACTTTTCTTGTCCTGCCATATCATGTGTTCAAGTTGAATGTCTATTTTATGATATTGTCATAACTAACCTAGCAATTAGTATATGAAATGCATATTCGCAGCTTTTTTTTTGTTCATGTGTGAATGCAGGTCAGCTTTGGGAGGAGGCCTGCAATCAAAGAGTGAGTCCAAGCAAAGGGATCAACATCAAACGAAAGACTTAAGGTAGAGTTATAAAATCTTATTTACACCTTTGTATTGAATGAATGTGGGGTTTTGTGTTGGGAGAATAGGAAAGAGTCGAGGCCTTTGAAATGGTCATTTTCTGCATGCATGATTAGAGCCCTTAAATGCTAAGTCCGTAGGAGGGATTCCCACCCACAACAGAATTGACGACCGTACTGGGGATCTCTAGGGTTTCTGGGAATATTTTTTCTTGGGTATTTTTAAAAACTGGTTTCATTCCTTATTTTTAAATTTTCTACAAAAGTCTGAGCTAACATAGATTTTGGTCTTCCATACCAGTTGTCTCTGTCTCTTTGCTTGACTGCATTTGTTTTTTACAGGACCCACATAGGTACACACGGTCTGTACAAGGTCTGCACGTGTGTACCCGCGCCCTACCTTCACACAACCCACGTGCACACGCTATTTGAGGAAGTGTCAGTTGCGTGTATGATTTCAGAAAATTTCTCTTAGAGAGGCAGTCATCCTCTCCCCTGTCAAAAGTAATCCTTCTCAGGGGTTTTCTGGAACTCATTCTAGTCTTTGTTGTTTGTAGTTTATAGCTTAGGTTCCACCTCAGATTGGTTTGTTCTATGAAATTTTCTTTGAATTGTTTCCTTTTTCTGTCAAAGTGAGTTTCTGAGTCTTTAAGAGGTTCTGGTCCTCAATACCAGTAGTCTCTACCAGTGCCTGATTGCTTCTCTTTTTATTTTTTGAGATTTTCAAAAGTACACATGGCTTGAATAAGGTCTTCACGTGTGTACACGTGCCCTGACTTTACACAGCTCGTGTGCACACGCTGACTGTTGAACTGTCAGCAACGTGCCTGTTGAGAAAATTTTTGTTTAAGGAGAGGCAGTCATCCTTTTCTTTGTCAAAAGTTTATCCCTCTCATATTTCTTGGTCTCTCTTATAGCGGTCAGTAACTTAGGTTTGATCATAGTAATAACTTTCTCTGTCATTAAGAAGTTTTCCTCAAAATTTTCCTTTTATAGGGTTTTTTAGACAAGTGTGAGAGTCCTTTTTAATCTGCTTGTGTGTTGTTTTTAGAGTGACTCTTTGCGATCTGCGCTTAGGCCAGAGGTCTTCTGGGTCTTTACTTGTTGATATTTTTCCTGTTTTTCTTTGTGAGCATTCAAATAAAAAAAATCTTTTATTTCTTTGTTTGGTTAAATAGTGTTGGTTTGCATTAGTAATCAGGAAAATTCTTTGCTTTCATAAGTTCTTGACGATTTACTTAGATGATAAGTAGCTCATAGTCAAGTGGAATTCTGTTTTGAGTTTGTTGTTCAAAGATCTTAGAAATTTTTAGTTTGAAAAGTTGATTAAGAATTGAGTCAAGAAAGAGTTGTTTTGTTTCCATCTTTCTATTTATTTTTTCTTTCGTCTTTCAAACATCACTAGTTTCACTTTCATAACCTTTGACTTAAGACAAGCCATAAAAATTAATGCTAAATCTAAAATTAATTAGACTTTTAATGTTTGTAGGGTCAACCAACTAGTTTAGGGTTAGGGCCTTGAATTAGGTTGGAGAGGAAACTCTTGAAGGCCATTAAATCAAACATTGGAGTTTGATCTAGGGAGTGTTAAAAGTCCAGTATCGTGAAAGTTATTTGGGACCCCCCTCTAACAGAGGGGCTAAACATGAGGTCGCGTGCGGAAAGGTAGCGGAGATAACCCCTCCAAAGCTGGACCAATCGTAGTGGAGAACACATATAGAGGGCTTGTCTTGGGATTCCATCGATTGCATTTGCCACGGAGCTTCGTGGGTCTCAAATCCGTTCGAGGTCCTCAGTTGTCTTCCAAAACACTTTCTTTCGATACCCTTGATAGGTTTCGGGCTCAATACCCTGCTCATTGTGGTCTACCCGACTATCGACTGTACATGCCTGGTGACTGTTCGCGTGCTGACAACCTAGTTGCCTATCTTTTTTAAGGACATACACAGGTGACTGCGGGGGTCTACCACGGTACCTAGGACAGACATCGGGCCACGCTTTGCAAAGTATACCTGGAGGGTGATTCTGTGTTCAAGTTGCACTTGCACCGGTAAGTTTCTCTAGTGTTGGTTGTTGTAACTGTTCTTCCAACTAGTTTAGTGTTTGCTTGTTTTATCTTGTAGGGAATTTTCTAGTGTGTGTTGTTGTTGAATGAATAAAAATCCCTAGGGTGTATTTGATCTTCTCACACAGTGGAGGATCATGAGTTCCATCGATCACGAAGGCTTCTTGGCCTGCCACTGGTTACACTGGAGCCACCCCCGACACCACTAAGGCGAAATCTAGACCAACAAGGGTCTTTTGAAGTGATCAAGTCACCAGAAATCACACCTGACCAACCTCTGTTAAAGGACCTTTCGACACCTTTAAAGCAGATGGTAATGGAGGCAAATCCTGTCTCTTCTTCTAGGAATCCTGATATTCCCGCCACGATTGTCGTCACAGGGGGTGTTCCACCTCCTACCCCACCATCGCTAGTATGAGCCACCACGGTCTTGACTGCCTCTACCTCGAGCACTGGCCCGATCCCGTCTTTGTCGATGACTACTTCTCCTTTCACATAGAGTGCGACAAGACCTCCATTCTCATACGTGATGCCTAGCACAAGTACCAGCCATGTATTATCTTACTCCACTTTACAGACTTTAGGTCTGGGGGCAGGGAGCTCTAACGCTCCTCTGCAAGGACCCATGGGGGGAACTTCAGCTCCTTTTAACGCTTTCCCTTATGGGGGAGGTCATATACCTCCTTTGTCCCCTTCACTCGATGGTACCCACCAACAATCCCTTGGGCCAAACACACACCATAGTTCACTTGGAGTAGGGAGTCAAGGACCACCTTCTCTTAATATGCCGGTAGGGTTGACACCGTTTTCTTTGTTCGGTGCATTTGGTAACAATGTTTTCTTGTCAGCCACTTTCCTGACCGAGGGAAACCCCGGTTATGGCCAACCTAATCCTATGTAGGGTACTATTCCTGCATAGGGGGCAAACCTAGGAACTTCTTCTGCATCAGGACCTTGGAATTCTTGGCAAGGATCAGTTCCCTCGTCGGGAATGCCAATTTGGGGCAATTCTTTTCACAACCAATGGAACCCTGGACAAGGTTCTATGCCTATGGGATCGACATGGGGCAACCCTTCCCAAAGTCCTCCGAATGTAATGCATGCCCAACCATCTACGTCCTATGTCAGGAATCAACCAATGATGTCTCCTCACATGCAAAATCCATACACTGGTCATGTCCAAGGTTTTTAACAGAACCCCGACCAACAACCCAACTTTTCCTGGCAACCCAGTGCCAGCCAAAATCCAACCCCCCTTTTCCATGGTTATCAGCAACACCAACCAAAACTACCTTTCTTGGTAACCTTACATTTTCCAGAATTGACAAGATTGTTGAACGACCCCATCTGTCACGATGCACGTTGGCCTCCTATGCTGATGAAATTTCCTTCGGACATACCAAATTTTGAGGCCAAGCCTAACGAAGATCTAGGGGATCATGTGACCACCTTCCACCTTCCGAATGTAATGCATGCCCAACCATCTACGTCCTATGTTAGGAATCAGCCAATGATGTCTCCTCACATGAAAAATCCGTACACTGGTCATGGCCAAGGTTTTTACTAGAACCCCGTCCAACAACCCAACTTTTCCTGGCAACCCGGTGCCAGCCAAAATCCAGCCCCCTTTTCCATGGTTATTAACAACACCAACCAAAGCTACCTTTCTTGGCAACCTTACATTTTCCAGAATTGACAAGATTGTTGAACGACCCCATTTGTCACAATTCACGTTGGCCTCCTATGTCGATGAAATTGCCTTCGGACATACCAAAGTTCGAGGCCAAGCCTAATGAAGATACAAGGGATCATGTGACCACCTTCCATCTTTGGTGCTCATCTAATTCGTTGAAAGACGTCTCCGTACAATTGCGATTGTTTCAACACACTCTCATTGGGAGTGTTGCGAAATGGTACATCGAACTTGATCGCTCGATATATTCTTCCCTCGGTGAATTGGCAATGGCATTCCTAAACCATTTCCAATTACCTGTGAGATACGACGCTAGCACAGAATTGCTGGCCAATTTCGAACAGACAAAAGCGAACCATATCTCTGACCACATATGAGAGTGGAGATGTCAGAAGAGTTTGATTAATGTACCAGTCCCACCAACATTCCTGCTTGAGTGGTTCCTTAAGTCTTTGGTCCCACAAGTATCCAAAGACATCACAACGTCGAGAGTTTTTTCTGAAGAAGATGCCATCATGAGAGCTCAATAACTTGAGCTAATTTATTCTCAGTTTGGTTTACTGTACGAGGTTTTTCCCGATGCACCACGATCCATACTTGATAAACCATAGAGAGAGATGGACCACATGCCGATGGTATTGTAGGTTCATCACAAACCAAGCCCGCTGAACAACTGATAAAACAAATGCAACAATTGTCTATACAACATATAGCGGCTAGCCAAACTACTGTTTTGGCTGCTCCCCCTACCCAAACGTCGGATGTACACAGTGTGCAATCAACAAATCCAAAGGCCACCCAAAAGCCTGATGGAAAGAAAAAACAACGAAAGAAGGGTAAGGGGGATAAGAAACCCACTAATAATGTTGGCGGGGGAAACACTGAAAAATGGAAGGTGAAGTTTCCGTGTAACTTGTGCGTGGAAGACCACCTGACCCACCAGTGCCCTCGGCTTGTAGAGGCCCAAAAGTTTGTGTCACAACAACAACCTGCTGTGTTAACGAATCCATTCCAACATGGGAAAAACCTAACCCAAGCCTCTACAAGCACGGAAGGGGGAAGTCAAGGACCCCCTATGTCTTCGAACAATCCTACATCCGCGAATGTGCATATGATGAAAGGTGATGCTTTTATATCGACTAGAGCACATGACTATAGTAAGCCAAGCACCTCTGAGAAAGGCAAAGAAGCTGAAATCTCATCTCTTCCTCTCCAGATTGAGAAGAATTTGGGGGAAACAATAACACGCATCCCAAAAGGTGAATTCAAGAAAGCTTCTCACAACCCAAATGCAAGGGTCACCCATAACTATTTTGTGGTGGAGGATTTATCTCAAGACCCTTGTGCGATGTCCGCTTTGGAGGTCCTCCAGAGCTACCCTTCCTAGAGGAAATCTTTGTTAGCTGCTTTAGGATCTTCCGAGACTTGTAATCCAGGAACAATCATGCTGGATACAACCGACTTAAAACCTCGTCTCCCTTACCACGTAGCATTTCATATAGTAGTGGCTTACCCCATGAAAAATTTTACTAGGAACATTTTCTACACGGTGGTTGATGAGGGCGCCTCGACATGCATCATGTTGTTGGCGTGTTGGAAGGCCATTGGCCAACCCATTTTGTCTCCGTCACCTACTCTTCTTACAACTTTCGACGGTCGTTCGTTTCGACCACATGGCATCATCCCCTCTTTTCTCGTGCAATTAGTAGGGAAGACCATGTGCGTCAAAGTAGAAGTAGTCGATGCATCCCTCGACTACAATCTCTTGTTAGGTAGGAGTTGGACCTATGCCATGCAAGCAGTGATTGCTACATTTTTTGAGTCTTGTTGTTTCCACACGAGGGCTAGATCATGACCATTGATCAATTGTCCTTCTCTAGACCTGAACCTTCATTGGGGGCATCCACGGTCCCAATGATTGACAATCCCCAACTGGGCGTCATTAACATAGGGGTTGGTTTGTGCTCATCTTTGATGGTTACTTTCGATTACCCGCCTCCTCAAAGCGATGTCAAGTTTGTATCAGACCGCCATAAGGTTGATATTTTCCAAGTTTCATCGTTTTGCATGACTTACTTCAATGATCTGTGGATTCTTCCTTCCCCATCGACCATGATGGAAGGGATAGGGAACCATGGCATTTCCATGCCCTTGTCCGCGACAGAGGCAGCGTACTCTTTAGTCCAGCAAGATTCAACCGACACTGATCCGACTCCTGCACAAGAGTTATATCTGATCCCAGAGCCTATTTGAGCTCAAGGTTCCCTTGCTAGTACCGAGTCGTTAGACTTAGTCTTGCCCTCAGACGAAGCAATCATTGAAGCAATGACTAGTTCGGACAAACCCTGGGACGATCTCCATCACAGATCATACTTCCTCTCAGAGTTAAGCAGAATCGAAGCAGGGGAATTCACTTTGACTATGACTGGAGATAGGTCTTGTCCTATCAATCCCTTGGCTACACATGAAGTTTATGCCGAGGGTAATATGGAAAATATCACTGAAACTATACCGATTAATATCTCCAGAACCCCTGGCATCGTGGAGAATGTTTTCGTCGGAGCTGACTGTTCCTCCGACAAGATTAAAATCTACACAGACTTATTTAAATAATTCCGCGATGTTTTTGCTTGGTCTTATGAGGAAATGCCAGGAATTGATCCAAAAATAGTCAAACATGAAATCATAACTTATCCGGATGCCAAGCCAGTTCAGCAGAAGCTTCATCCAGTCAATCCCAGGAAAGCAACAACCATTAAGATTGAAGACGAGAAACTACTCAAAGCCAGTTTTATCTATCCTATCCATTTGACCCAATGGGTGTCAAATCCTGTGTTGGTCAACAAGAAACAGGGCACAATTCGCGTATGTATGGACTTCCGTGATTTGAACAAAGCCTGTCAAAAACATAACTTTCCCACACCATTCATTGACCAGATAATTGATCAATGTGCAGGTTGCGAGGCCTTTTCTTTCATGGATGGTTTTTTGGGATATAATCAGATACAAATCAAACCCGAAGACCAACATAAAACTGCATTCATTTGTCCATGGGGTACATTTGCCTATCATAAGATGCCTTTTGGTCTCAAAAATGCTAGAGCTACCTTCCAGCGGTCCATGTCTTTTTCTTTCCATGATCTCAAGTATATAAGCCTATTTAGATGATTTAGCATCACAATCTCGCAAGAGAATGGATCATCCCACACACCTTCGACTTATCTTTGAGCGGTGTCGCTACTTCCGGATTCACTTGAATCTAAACAAATGCAGCTTTTGCGTAACATCAGGACGTTTGTTAGGTTTCATAGTGTCAACAATAGGGATCATGATTGATCCTCTCAAGGTTGAGGCAATAGTTCAGTTGCCTCCCCCACGTACAATCCTTGAACTTCAGAGTCTACAAAGAAAGGTGAAATTTTTGAGGCATTTCATCACCAACTATGCCAAGATCACAAAGGGATTTATGCACTTACTGAAGAAAGACGTTCCTTTTCATTGGGACGATGCCGCTCAATGCTCCTTCACAGCATTGAAACATGCCCTCACAACTGCCCCTCTCCTTCAACCACCCAATTATAACAAATATTTCTTATTATACTTGGTTGCAACAGAGTCAACCATCGGCATGGTATTAGTTCAGGAAGATGATTTTCTCTTAGAATATGTGATCTATTACCTGAGCCAAGGCCTCGTCGGACCGGAACTCAATTATTCTCATATCGAAAACTTGCGTTGGCAGTAGTCCATGATGTCCAACGGTTCTGTCATTATGTTCTGTTTCACAAGACCACCGTCATTGCCATTGTGAATCCGTTTCAATACATGTTAACACGACGGGTAATCGACAGAAATATCAGTAGATGGATAGTTGTCCTCCAGGAATTTGACTTAGATTTCGTTTCGGCAAAATCCAAAAAATCACTGGTCTTCGCGGAACTTATCTCGGAACTTCCGGTCGAGTCAGGTGATGTTGTGATCGAAGAATCGCCTATCCGAGGAGATATGTTTCTGATAGCATCTTTAGACCCCTGGTATGGAGATATTCTTGTCTATCTCCAGACTTTGAAGTGCCCCACCTCTTATTCTCATGATGAACGTCACCGTATATGTCATCAGGCCAAGAATTATCTCATCCTCGAGGACACTCTCTATCGTTGAGGTGTAGATTGCATTATTTGTCGATGCCTCACTCATGAAGAAGCAAAAAGCATGCTTAATGATTTCCATACTGGAGCATGTGGTGTTCATTTGTCTGGGTTGGAAACAACCCCAAAAATTTTACGAGCTGATTACTTCTGGTCGACACTAATCAAAGATTGTATCGAATCGGTCAAGAAGTGCCACCCGTGTAAGATCTTCTCTCGGAAGATGACGGCACAACCTGCTCCCATGTTTCCTGTCACCACAATTGGTCCCTTCACCAAGTGGGGGATTGATTACACTACATGCAACCCTCCTTTAGAAAGGGGGCACCATTATATCATTGTAGTCGTAGACTACTTCACGAAGTGGGTCGAAGCTATGCCAACGTTTAAAGATTATGGAGAGACTGCAACTCTCTTTTTGTTCAACCAGATAATCGCAAGGTTCGACATCTCGAGAGATATTGTCACTGACCATGGCAGTCACTTTCAGAACCAAATGATGATCGAATTAACATCAAAGCTTGGGTTGCGCTAAGAACATTCGTCACCCTACTACCCCCAAGAAAATGGTCAGGTGGAAGCTGTAAATAAATCTCTTAAGACCACCCTACAACAAACGATCAATATGGCCAAGTCAAATTGGCATTTGATGTTATACTCAGCATTATGGGCTTACCGAATGTCTGTTAAGACTGCAACTGGTTTCTCACCTTTTCAACTCGTTTACGGGCTAGAAGCAGTCTTGCCTATAGAATGTCAGATCCCGTCCCTAAAGTTGGAAGTATGGTTACTGCTAGACACTTCTCCACTTTAAGAGTGATTATTATACCTTGAGTGGCTCAATGAGCAGTGTCATGATGCAACCTTGGTCAATGAGGCTCACAAACAAAAATTCAAGTGTCAGTATGACCGGTTCATTCGTCCTCGGATTTTCTCTGAAGGTGACCTTGTCCCGGTCTATGACCAAGATAAGGACTCACTGGGGGCAGGCAAATTCAAACCCATGTGGTTCATACCTTTCATCATAAAAGATATTCTAAAAAAGGGCGCTTATCGTTTGGTAGACTTTGAGGGAAATGCTTTGGCGGAGCCTAGAAATGGGCTCTACCTCAATAAGTATTACTCATAGGTAGGTCACCTTGGGTAACTTTTTGTAACATATGTATAGTCTTTGTACTATTATTTTCTGGTTTCTTTTGGTTTTATGGATGTGTCATTTTTGATGTTATCTTTTGTCACTATGGAATATGTCAAGTGAATCAGAGGTGTTCGTTGGGTATGCAGACGACACTAGCTGACACACTCGGAGGCTTGCCTCCACAACTTGGGTAATTTTTACACCTCAGGGCCAGTTATTATCTTCAGGAGGTATATGTTTAGGTGACACCACAAACAATGTCGCCGAATACAACATAGTTATTGAGTTTCTTCGTGACGCCCTGTCATTTGGTATCTCTCATCTTCGAGTCTATTTAGATGCTCAGCTGGTTGTGTCTTAGTTAAATAGAGTCTACCATGTTCATGATCCTACTTTACACCGACGATTCCTTAGGGTACGTCTCTTCGAATGAAGATTTGATTATATTACATATTTTCATGTTCCTAGGAGATTAAACCAAGTTACAAATACTCTAGCTAATCAAATCTTAGACTGGCATCTCGCACACATATAAAAAAGACATACACATAAACATGTAAATACATTTTTAAAGGCAAATATGATCCATAAGACATAAAAAGACATAAAAATCCATATATAATATCATAATCATCAAAGTACATAGGTGGACGCAAGTGCCTCAAAAATATGACCAATAATGAGTCATGGGGATTATGACCTCAAAACATATATACAAGTAGTGCTCTTGGCACGTGAAAAGTCCAGACTAACTAAGGTCAGGGCCTGTGGGCCCTGTTGTAATGATCAACAACGTTTTCCAAACGCCGAAACAGTCGGACCCACGTCCATGGTGCCCCCACTACATGAGGCTGCATAGATGGTGGAAGATCCTCAATCTCTTCCATGGGGACTGTGCGAGTGAGCGAGGTAAAATTTCACTCAACTCGTCTCAACACCCTCTTAGCCTCACTAGCTGGAAGCTCTCCTGCTGCTGCTACTCCCCCTGCCACGGCGGGTGAAACCCCTGGCCGAGGATGATGCCTTTTCCTCGCATAATTCGCAGGTCACACTGGTCCCACATATGCACATAATAGACTCATATCTGTCAAATACTCTGGTATAAAAAGAATGATATATATAAAAAAAAACATAAAAATTACATATGTTTCACAAAAAAAAAAAACCAATGCAAACTTACCCATCTCTCCTCTCTCCTCGCCAGGCGGTACTGGTATCTCATGGTCTCTCGAGAAGTCAATCCCAGCATAAGAGTAATCCTCTATGACTGGGATCTTTCGCGAAAACCAAGAAAAAAAGTTGTCATCAAAGGACTCATTGGTCCTTCCTCCCCCCTGTCAGGGCATCAACACTGCCCATATGCATATCGCAGGAAGAGAAGCATGATGCCCCCGTACCACCTCTTGAGGACTGAAACTGGGCACTCTTTCAGAGAAGAAAGAGAAAAGAATGGTTCCAAACCCAAAGTTCCTCTTGTTATAGGATAAATCCGTAAGTGCGGACACAAACCGATCTCCCTAGATCCACCTGGATCTAGAACAAAGCAAGACAGAATATGACTCTTTCCCTAGATTCTAACCATTGAATTAAATAAGAGGCAAGAACAAGGAACATACCTTATTAACGCTTCCTTTGGTCTTTGTTGCTCCTGCTTCACTCCAATGCTCTCGTACAGTCAATACCAAAACAATACAAACCAAGTGGAGTGAAGAAAGCACAATCTATTCAACAGTGAATCTATGTATATGATCAAGGAGTTATACAATAAAGTGGACTTAGCTTTATGGAAAAGAGACATATTACTGTATCATATTAATGGAAAGTAAAGATTACAACCTGAGCCTTGATGTCGCAAACTTCCTTTCGATGGCCCTTGGCTCCGACACACACACTTGCTCACTTGCATGAATAAGATCAACTACTTTGGATGAACTTGCTGGAGTCTCCTAGCTACTGTAGCATCAATCCTTCACACAATTCTTTCACCAATTCTCCAATGAATCTTGCTTCTTTGCTTCTCTTTTTTCTAACTTTTTCCATGAGAATTCCCTCAATATATAAGAGAGAATGAATTAGTTACTTGGATAGGAATGATCCCAAAATATCAGGGAATCCAGTACTAGGATAACCATTCGAATGCCATCTCATCCTTCTAGAAGATTCCCTT
>ML798907.1:42695-54850 GCA_009831015.1 Picea engelmannii | reverse complement strand
GAAGAAAGCACAATCTATTCAACAGTGAATCTATGTATATGATCAAGGAGTTATACAATAAAGTGGACTTAGCTTTATGGGAAAGGGACATATTACTGTATCATATTAATGGAAAGTAAAGATTACAACCTGAGCCTTGATGTTTTAAACTTCCTTTCGATGGCCTTTGGCTCTGACACACACACTTGCTCACTTGCATGAAGAAGATCAACTACTTTGGATGAACTTGCTGGAGTCTCCTAGCTGTTGTAGCATCAGTCCTTCACACAATTCTTTCACCAATTCTCCAATGAATCTTGCTTCTTTGCTTCTCTTTTTTCTAACTTTTTCCATGAGAATTCCCTCAATATATAGGAGAGAATGAATTAGTTACTTGGATAGGAATGATCCCAAAATATTAGGGAATCCAGTACTAGGATAACCATTCGAATGCCATCTCATCCTTCTAGAAGATTCCCTTCTAGAAGCTTCGAGAATTCATCTTTTTACTTTCTTTAGAAATAGTTCTCACCCTAGCAGTTCAACACAGTGCGAACTTCTCGCACCCTGGCTTAAGCCAGCCTGCGAGAATCATGCATTCTCGCAGGCAAATATACTAGCAGCCTGCGAACAGTCCTTAAAAATGTGATTTCTAGAAAGAGATGAAGGTAACTTTTCTCAGGAGAAAGGTCTAATGAAGAGCCTGAGTACACCATCATCAATACATCATCATGATGACCAAAATCATGGGTAACACCTATGAGTTCACGACCGACAGTCTGTCAGCTATCTCTTCATACAGTCCAACAATGTGGTGTTCCAATAAAAAATCTGTGCATTTAAGCACTGAACTACACAGTTCATCTGTGCACGGGAAGCCTGATGCAAAGCAACAAACCTTGTAATCCACCCAATAAGTAACACTATAGCCTGTAGTGCTAAGTCAGAGATCTTACTTATCAACACTTGCGAGTTCATCCTATATGTACCCACCTCACAATAGATTCCAATCAACTCCGATATGTTGTGAGGCCCTGAGGGAAACGTACGAAAGTTGACTGGTTCCCCTCACCGAGAGAGGCCAGTCAAAAAATTTATTTCATCGGTCATTGGCACCAGTGACTGCCCCTCCAACATAAGGGCCTCTGCGTCGGGATGGCAATAATCAACCAAGGCATCCAGTAGCCTAGGTTGTTCTCGCATAAAAGGACATAGGAAGAATTTTAGCAGCCCACATTGCATTAAGGCAACAACAACATTGGGGTCTTCCCTCCAGTGAACATACATCCTGCAAAAAAACCAAGTTCAGGAGGGTTAAGCCTTGTTTTTTAAATTTTTTTCCATTAAATAAAGGGTCCACGCGGGCTGTAAAGATGATAGTCGCGTGTACACGCGTGCAGTTTTTCCTCTGCCCGAGTGTACACGCGGCCTGCCATAGGACAACCCGCGTGGACCTAGGGCCAACCTTTTGAGGGTCGATGCCCCCCCAAAACATGAAAGTAATTGCATAAAGAAAGATTTAATTTGCAAGAGGAGAGAGTTTATACTTACTTGGTCCGAGCAGATGGTTGTTTCGTCCACCAAAGCTCCTAGAATCAATTCTTTTCACAAAGGGGTAGTTTTGGGTTTTAGTCAATTTTTGAATTAACAATGGTGATAATGAGCTGCGAACTTCTATTTATAGAGGTTTTTGGCCCTTTTTTGTCAATTTTCAGGCCCTTTTGTCATTTTTTCTAAACCGAAAATCATTTAAGATGGTTCAGGAGTTTTCTTTAGATGATCACGGGAAGTATTACTTTGGGTATTTGGAATTTGTTTTGATATTTGGGCGTTTTGATGGTTCTTTGGTAAAAAGTCATTTTTTTTTCTCCCAACTCGTTGCATTTAAGTCAGGATTCCACCCCCACTTTCTGCATCTCGTTGTCTTTTCCGCTTTGCCATAGGATCGATCCCACCGAGTTGCAACACAAAACCCTCATCACTGCTTTAGAAGTGTCGTCATTTAGTGGTAGAGCCTACCATAACATGGATGCCCTAGGTAGATCCCGGTTGCATGACGGTGTCCATGCTGTCACCAATGACTATAGCCTTGGGAGTCCTCTTTAGCTTTTCCATGACTACAAGTTTGAGCCTCATTTGCATGATTCCTTATCACTCTTGACCTCACCCTCGAGACTCCGAAAATATAATGGGTCTTCTTTTAAGCCCTTTTCAGATCCTCTAAACATGAAAAGATTATTGAGCGATCTTGTGGCCTTTCACGCTTGTTAAACTGAAATTTGAGGGCACGTCTGTTCGGCGGTAGTTTACCCCTTTTTTGGTCTGGATGGTCAACTGTACGAACAAAGGTATACTCTAGAGGCCTCGAATCTCTAGAAGAGTACCCTCATGTATAATTTTAACCCTTTTTCGGGCCTGAGGGACTAAATTTACGAAAAAGGAACACCCATGGAGTCCATAGTTAAGCTCTTTTCAGACTCCTTAAAATTGAAAAGATCGTTGAGTGACCTTATTCTTTCACACTCATTAAAATGGTCCAGAAGAACATTCCCGACGAAGTTCATAGTTAATATTTTTTCAGACTCCTTAAAAATGAAAAAATGGCTGAGTGATATTGTCTTTATCACACTCGTTAAAATGGTTTTGAATAGATGTTTTGTCGGTGCTATTTTACCCCTTTTTCAAACTGACTAAGACTACCTTCGAAAAAGGTACCCCATTGTAGTCTCCTTTTACGTTTTTTCAGACTCTTTAAATAGGAAAAACCGTCGAGCTTACCTTCTCTGGGCTCGTTAAAATTACATCGAAGGACGTTACCATTGTGTATTTTGTTAATCGCATTTGCATACCTGCATATTTGGCCTAATGTCGGCTCCATGTTGCTCTCAACTGAACCATATGAAGCATGCCTTATACGTAAGCCCTATAGCACTTTGCCTTTGCGTCTTGACACCTTTGGCCCCAGGAGGGATTTTTTTCGAGTGTCCTTTCTTTGAACATCAGTCCTGTCCTTGCGACTCGAACTCATATGTTTGTGACACTCATTCCTCCTTTGTAACGTAACATTCCTTTATTCTTTTTCCAAAATTATTGAAAAAGAGAAAAAAAAATCAAATATACCCCAAAAAGAGGAAGGGAAAATTATTTTCTTTGCATTGGCAACACAATGAGTAGCCCTTGGATAAAGCACATCCTTCCATTTGTCCATCAAGCCCTAGGATTTAATATGACCTTAGGAAGCTGTTACCGTTACATTGAGCTGTGTCCTCCTCCATTCGGTTATCCTCCCAAACATATGGAGAGTTTGCGTTGCCTCCTGCCTCGTGAACTTATGTTAATGCCATGCTGCCTGAGTCTCATCATTTGTCGTGCTATTGTCCAAGGGAAGTTTTTACCAAGCCTGAGTCGACCCCTCTATAGTTTGTCTCTTTCCCTCATGCCCGACCATCCTGAAAGTCCAATCAAGTCTTTGTTTGAAATCAATGAATCCTTTAGTATGATCATCAAGATTCTCTAGTCCATGATTGACGAGCCGTCGAAGACCTTTGGGTAGTGAATTTGTACACTCATATTACACTCCTACCCGAGTTTTGAAGATTTTGAAGTTGTTGCTCGAGCTCTGAAGACCTCATCTCCAGCCATTAGGCCTTATCGGCTTCTAGAAGATGGATACTATACATGTATATCTTTTGATTTTGAGATGCAGATCCACAGTGTATTGGTCGTGGCTGCACTTTATATAGTTATATGACATGGATCTATAGTGTATTTGATTGGTAGCCATGATTTTATTTCATCCTGAGCATGGGTGTGCCCGCCTTGGTGAGAAATTTTTTATTTTGCAGATGGCACCTCCCAAATGCTGGTCTCTAGGCTCACCAGTTTGGTATGTTGATAAAGATTGATAATGTATTTCGGCCATCAGATGCTCTTCTAACCTCACACATTAGGGAGTATCTGTTATAACTCTAATTTTCACCAGACATACTTACCTGGCATCAATCCATCTCAGATTCCTTCTTTTCCAAAACACTACTGAACAACTCTTCTTAAAAACCCCCTTTATAAAGGCCCACGTGCCTTGCACCATTACTGCACGCGTGTACACGCTAGCTTCCCCAATACAACCCGCGTGCACCTACAAAAGTACAGAAAAATGAAATTTTCTGATGGAACACACAACTTTGGGCAAGTTAACTAAACCTTTCGGCCATTCATGGCCGGTCATTCGACCAAATACCTAGCTCCTTCTAGCCTATAAAATAAGGGGTAAGGGTCCCATTTGAAAGGAGGAAAATTATAGTAAAGAGACTATACCCAATTGAGCATTCCCCTTTCCCCAACCTTTAGCCATCCTTGTGCAAAGAGAAGTATAGAGAAAAGCAGTTGGAGGACAGTTGAAGAGGAGCCTAGGACCAGTTTCGAGGACCAGTGTCGACCACATATTGTAAGTTTACTATTGTGAAGATTAATACAAAAAGGAATACTTTTCCCATCTCGCCATATCATGTGTTCAAGTTGAATGTCTATTTTATGATATTGTCACAACTAACCTAGCAATTAGTATATGAAATGAATATTCACAACTTTTTTTTTTTTCATGTGTGAATGCAGGTCAGCTTTGGGAGGAGACCTACAATCAAAGAGCAAGTGAAAGCAAAGGGATCGACATCAAACGAAGGACTTAAGGTAGAATTATCGAATCTCATTTACACCTTTGTATTGCATGAATGTGGGGTTTTGTGTTGGGAGAATAGGAAAGAGTTGAGGCCTTTGAAATGGTCATTTTCTGCATGCATGATTAGAGCCCTTAAATGCTAAGTTCGTAGGAGGGATTCCCACCCACAACAGGAAGCAATATGGTTGCTTTTAGCCTATGCATGCTCCAAAAATGTTAAAGTATATCAGATGGACGTAAAATAAACTTTTTTGAATGGGGAACTTGAAGAATAAGTCTATATTGAACAACCAGAAGGATTTCAGTTGTCAGAGAACACAGATTATGGGTGTAAATTAAAGAAGGCCTTGTATGGTCTAAAACGGGCTCCTAGAGCATGGTACTCTAGACTGGATAAGTATCTGCAGTAGACAGGGTTTAGAAAAGGAAGTGCGGACAACAACCTCTACATCAAGGTAAGTGAAGGTAATATTTTATTAATTGAAGTTTATGTTGATGCTATTATTTTTGGTAGTGATGATGACAGGTTAAGCCAGAAATTTGCAAAAGATATGCATAATGAATTTGAAATGTCGTTACTTGGAGAACTATCCTTATTTTTCAGACTTCAGATACGTCAAAGTAACCAAGGAATCTTTATTTCTCAAACCAAGTATATCAGAGAAATGCTAAAGAGGTTCGAAATGGAAGATTACAAACCAGTTATCACTCCCATGCAAACTAGTTGCAAGTTGATCAAAGATGATGATTCGAAGTCTACAGATCATAGGCAATACATGTCAATGATTAGTAGCCTACTATATGTGACAACATCCAAACCATATGTAATGTAGGCAGTTGGACAGGTGGCACAATATCAAGCAACACCAAAGGAGTCACATGTGTTAGCAGTGAAGAGGATTTTTAGATATTTCAAAGGAACATAAGAGTTTGGATTATGGTATCCAAAAGGAAAGGATCTATCACTTATTGCCTACATAGATGCAGATTGGGTGGGTTGTATTGATGACCAACGAAGCACTAGTGGAGAAGCGTTCCACTTGGGTAAGTGTTTAGTATCATGGCTAAGCAAGAAACAATCATCAATATCTTTATCTATAGCCAAGGTAGAGTATATTGCAGCAACATCATGTTGTACACAGGTTCTCTTGGGTACAGGAACAAATATCACCGATTTTCACATTCAGGACAGACTGTTATGCCATCTGGGCCATCTCTGTGTTCCTAGTAGCAAGTGTGAAAAGTTTATTTGGGAATCCCACTACATTTGTATGGCATGACATTTTGGCGTGGAGAAAACTGTGGCCGTTCTATAGAAACATTTTTATTGGCCAAAACTTCGATACGACGTCAACAAGTATATCAAATCTTTCACTTCCTATACCATTGCCAAGACAACCATCAAGAAACAAGTCTTATACACCCCTCTTCCTACCCTCGAGAAGCCTTGGGAATCCATCTTGATGGATTACATGTCTGACTTTCCATCCACCAAGCAAGGCAATGATTGTGTATTTGTGGTTGTTGATTGATTTTCTAAGTTGGCCATCCTTACAACCTGCAAGAAGAATATAACATCGACAGATACTGCCAAGATCTTCCTCAAACGAGTGTGGGTCCATTTTGGTATACCACAGACCATCAACTCCAACCAGGACAACAGGTTCCTCAACACATTTTGTTCGAATCTCTGGTCACTGTTGGACACCAAGCTCACTAAATCCACTGCTTTCCACCCCTGAATAGACGACCAAATAAAGGTCGTCAATCAGATGATTGTGCACATCCTATGCATGTAAAACTCTAAGAATCCACGTACATGGGACGAGAGTCTCCCCTATGTTCAACACAGTTACAACAAGGCTCTGCATAGCTCCACTGACCATAGCCCATTTTAGGTGGGGCTGGGATTCCAACCCTTGGGTCCCATTGATGTTGCACTAGCTCTTGCAACCACACAAATAAACTCTTCCCATGTTCAGTTTGAGACCGACAAAGCCACCATATTCATTGAGAGGATTCAACACATCCGCGAACAGGTCCATGAGATTTTGCAGAAATCCAATGCTAAGTACAAGTAGTGCCATGATCAACATAGGTTACCACACCAGTTTCAGGTTGGAGACAAAGTCTGGTTACATTTGCAGAAGGAGCGTCTTACAGGGCCCCATCAGAAGCTTCACCCACTTCGCTATGGGCCTTACACTATCACCAAGGCTGTGGGTAGCAATGATTTTGAGCTCAACACTCCACCCTTCCTTGGCTTGCACCCGGTGTTCAATGTGGACCTCCTTCGACCATATTTTCCACCATTATTGGACACCTCAGAGATGGAAGAAAAACTGACACCAACAAATCTCAACTTTGACTGCATGGAACGTGCATCCACTGATCATATAGTGGACACATAGGTCAAGGGAACTTGCCAATAGAGGATCCAACGTTGTCGGGTTGTCAAGGCAGGGAAACTCCTCCACCAAGGAAAGTGGCTCACCTGGGGCCAAATTTAGTAGAATTTTCCTCACCTGATGGGGCAACTCAACACAATGGATACCATTTCTTCCTAAGAGGGAGGACTGATCTAGGTGGATATTGGTGGCCACCCACCTATTCCAACTAGCTCCTCTTGACAGTTTTTAGTTCAACACGTTCTTTTGTACTTCTTTGTAATTGTGGGTTCTACACTTCCAGGGTTGTTTGAAGCCCTACACATGTTCCAGGTGGATATTGGTGGCCTCCCACCTAATCCAATTGGCCTATTTTGTATGTTTTCATGTCAACACATCTTGTTGTACTTCTAGGGCCTATTTTGGGCCCTAAACAATATTTTTTTGTCTTTCCACATTCAAATTGTAGACGAAGTCAAAGTTTTATTATGTAATGTGTAGTTCTCAAAAATACCTTTCCAACGGGCTATCACGTGCCTAAAACGGAGGTCGTATGCAAAAGTTACGACCCCGGGAAGTTGAGGTACCAACTTACCCATAGGGGCCCACATAACTTTTGGTGTTTCATCTCCTAGGGTTAGGTTTTTGGATGCCTAGGGTTTTGGCATTCATGAGTAATGTTAAAAAGGCCTCTGGAGCCTCATTGTAATCATTCTGATTAGATGGATGCACGTAGCAGCCACATCTCTTCTCAGAGATAGATACCACAATTTGAGCAAGTGTTCCAGTTCTGCAATTTTACAGTTTTAGCTTATGTCATTTATTCAATAGAAGATATTGTTCACTGGATATATGTGTTGTTCTTCATATCTCTATGTTTGTTTTATCCAGTCTGTTAATCATTTCTTTCTGCTACTAAATCCAGATTAGAGATTTTTGAAATACTGGTTGTCATTGATGTCAAGCCTTGAAGAAGTCCATTAGCCCCAAAGGTATGGTTATGGAACCCGTAGTTGATGAAGGAAAAATATCATGAAGGACAATGTAAATGAAGTAAAATCACTCATGGATGGTTATTCCTTGTCATCTTGTTTTTGGTGATAGGTGGTACACCACCTAGTTCCTTATGGTTGAGGAGTTATGGCCTTGTGAAGTTAGAAGCCCTAGAGAATGGTCAAGAAGCCCCTAGTTGGTTAGAAGTATTTAATGAAAAGGTAAAGTGGTTGTAACAAGAAAGTCAAGAAGCCCCTAATATTAAGGAAATAAGTTACCCAATAAAAGTTTAAATGCACCTCAAGGAGTCATTCACAAGTACATTCACTCACTTATTCCATTGAGCATCTTCTAGTGAACTAGTGATCTTTTTGGAAAGTTTGCAATGGAGAAATTTGAGGTAGAAACAAGTGAGAAGTGCAGGAGTTTCGGGGTTGTAGAGGAGAGAAAATTTTTCTGCAGAAACCCTAGTTTGGTTGACCCCCGTGGGTCAAACTACTAGTGTCCCGCGAGGCATCCCCATGGGTTGCATAGTGTCTATCACATGAGGCCCTGCATGACATCATGTCTTAGTCCCGCAAGGAAAAGACAAATTTAGGGGAAATGCTTGTACCAAGTCCTTGAGGTTAGAGGAAATCTTATAGGTCATAACTACTATGTATCGGTTCAGCTACAAAGGTATAGATCTATGCTATGGTATATGGTACAGGTTCTATATATGGTTGATGATCTAGTACATGGTATATGATTTGATACATGATTAGCTACTCATCATTGATGTTATGGTATATACATTTGGCATATATTATGGTACATTGTTGATGCATGTTATACTGCATATGTTGGTACACAGTGGATGGATGATATGGTACAGGTTTTGTTATATAATAGATTGATGATACAATTTACAGGTTTATGGTATAGTGACAGTGTTAGGGTCCTAACCCACACATAGGTAGATCAATATATTTGGATGTAATAAAGGTCAATATTAATAAGGCCTTTCAATAAAATAGAATAAGGTGGATGTAAGAATACCTAATAGAATCTTCCACTTCTAGAAGGATCTTCCTCTAGATGCTTCTCTTGATAGACATATTTAGTATAAATAAGGGTCAAGGGTATGAAAACCCTAGCTTTGAGATTATTGTAACAGAGCGCTACTTGAATGGAGGTTGCCCCCTTAAAGAGGCCTGTGAACATTGCTTTCTAAATCAAAGTGCTATTACTGTTGTTGTTCTTATATCATTTCTGTGTTATTGTAGAGATTATGCTGGTTATATTACTGTTATTCTGCCATTTCTAGCATTTTATTTCTGTTCTGCATATTTTTTATATATGGTATCTTGCAAGTGGTATCAGAGCACTTTCCTTGGTAGAAATTGTGGGCATTTTTTTTCCAGGGTAGAGACGTATTCTGACGTCTTTAAGCCACATAGATCTGTCGTTACGCGCATAAACCCGCGGTTGAGGGATTCATACACGCAGGAAATACAAGTGGTTCTTAAGCGCACATCTGTTGGCCATCCTTGTAACCCCTGTTGTAACCCCTTTGAGTGGTAGCGCATCAGACAACACCTGTGTACAGATCGGCCTAGATTTCCTGAAGCCCTCTTTAGATAAACCTATCGGTTGCTGCACTGCTATAGTGTCACCGAGAACAACACTCAGGAATATACTCTCTAGTACCTGGGTAGTCGGGTAGTACGGCTAAGGGTACGGTCTATCCTCCTTAGTTAGTGCCTTGAGATATTGGGTCGAGTACTATTGTTGGACCTCGCATGTATATCAGAGAGCTATAGCACAGGGAAAACCCTTATCTGTAGAACCCTTGAATACCTAACCCTTGGGGGACAGAAACATAAAAAAATTAAAATAGACAAGATCTATTGCCGCGCAACTGTGTTCGGGTTGCCAAGTAAATACACATTTCTTTCTGGTTAAGCATTTGGGGATTTCATCACTGCAATATTCTTCAGATTGGAGTATAACTCCGCAGGTGTAAAAAACAAAAAAAGTCTGAATTTTTTTTCACCGTTATTTGAGAAATATTCCATTGGATTCATCTCTTCGCCCTTATCACATTCATCCATATCATTTTTCGGAAAAAATTTTGACCCCGCCTGCCCCTTTTTAGTTCACCCATCCTCATGGCCCATACCCGTAGCCAAGATCTGGAATCTCGCTTCAAAACCTTACAATCTGGTTTCCTTGAGACCCAAAAAGAAGTGAAACAACTCAGTGCTACTGTTGCCTCCATCGATTCATCCATCAATACAACCATAAATACAACCATGTCGTCCTCAATGGAGGAAGTAAAACAAGAACTGACCACCCAGCTTGAATCTGTCTTTGCATCACTCTGCACCAAACTGAAGATCCCTACAGATGACCCTTTCTCTGAAGCACCTCCAAATACCGAAGGCGAACATTCCTCCCATTTTCATACCTTTCAGCCCCATCACTTTCAATGTGACCTACGCCTTCCGCAGGTGGATATGACCAAATTTGATGGCTCGAAACCCACTGGTTGGGTAACCAAAATGGAACATTATTTCTCTTTATACGACATTATAGATGACTTGGCCAAACTCTGGTATGGTGTTCTCCATCTAGATCAAGAACGTTGGCAATGGTGGCAATGGAGAAAAACTTCTCGTCAAGGGTATATTGCTTGGACCCAATTTGTGACTGAGCTTTATGAACACTTTGACATGAACACCAACCATTTGGGCCATTTGACAAAGTTGAAACAATCAGGAACAGTATAAGACTTCATAGCTACCTTTGAGCGCCTAGCTTTTCGAACAGAGGGCATGACTGATGCTTTCTTTCGAGAGTGTTTTATCAGTGGCCTCAAGGAGGATATTCGGGCCCATGTCCTCATGGCTCGACCCTAGATTTGGGTGGAGGCTACTAAAAGAGATAAAGAAGCACAACAGGTTATATCCTCTCAAAACTGAAAACCCTCCTTTATCCCTCTCCCTAAACCCGTAACTCCCACTACTCCCTTCGCCCCATTAAAGATCCAAAAATTGATCAGGGTTGAAATGGTTGAAGGCCAACTCAAAGGCCTTTGTTATAATTGTGATGACAAATATTTCCCAGGCCACAAGTGCAAGGAACAAAAGATTTTTATGGCCATCTCTGAGGATATTTCGGAAGAGGATGTTGAAACTCCCCTTGTGTCTGAGTCACCTGAAATCACTAACATAACCCCTCCCTCAAACCCTCCCGAAGTAGAACTCGTCATTTCCCTCAATGCTCTCAAAGGCTTCTCCGCTCCCCAAACCCTCAAGTTAATCGGTTACATCAAGCATCAAAAGGCCATCATTCTGGTTGATAGTGGAAGCACCCATAATTTTATTCATCACTGCATTGCCCAAGAAACTCACTGCTACATCCATGCTGTCAAAAATTTCCAAATCATGATTGCCAATGGTGGTTCCATGAAATGTGGAGGGCGCTGTGAAAATGTGTGTCTCCAAATCGGTGACTACCACCTAAAATACCATATGTTTTCTATCGACATGGGTGGTTGTGACATTGTGTTGGGTGCAGACTGGCTCAGAACTTTGGGTCCCATTCTCATGGATTTTAAAGCATTAACCATGCAATTTGACCAGGAAGGCCACCAATATAAATTCCAAGGCATCATTGTTGGTTCACCTGAGGTCATTAGTTCCCATCGCATGGAAAAGCTGCTCAAAAAAGGTCATTCTGGTGTCATTGCCCAACTCCATGCCATACAAGAAACAGAGACACCCCCAGTGTCGCATGACCTCCAAGCCCTCCTTTCTAAACATCAAATGGTACTTTCCACTCCCCAAGGACTCCCTCCTTCCCACGGTGTTCATGATCATTCCATTCCCCTTGTACTTGGAATCCTTCCTCCCAATATCTGTCCATATCGCCACCCCTTTTCACAAAAAAATGAAATTGAGAAAATGGTCCAGGAACTCCTTAATGTAGGCATTATCCGCCCTAGTACGAGCCCTTACTCTTCTCCTATAGTCATGGTCCTGAAGAAAGAAGGTTCTTGGAGAATGTGTCCTGACTTCCGTGCCCTCAACAAACTGACCATTAAAGACAAATTTCCCATTCCTGTCATTGATGAC
>ML798907.1:24472-42534 GCA_009831015.1 Picea engelmannii | reverse complement strand
TTCCAAAGCCTCATGAATCATGTCTTCCATCCCTTTCTCTATCATTTTGTCTTAGTTTTCTTTGATGATATCCTCATCTATAGAAAAACCTGGATAGACCATCTTACTCATGTGGATCAAGTTCTCCATCTACTCTCTCAACACCAACTTTTCCTGAAATAATCTAAATTTTCTTTTGGTGCCCCAGAAGTAGAATACTTGGGTCATCTGGTTGGAAAGGATGGCATCAGGGTGGATCCAAAAAAGATTGAAGCTATGTAAAACTAGCCGTACCCAAAGACTCTCAAAAGCTTGCGTGGATTTCTGGGCTTAACATGGTATTATCACAAGTTTGTTAAGAACTATGGAAATATTGCAACACCTCTCACTGCTCTCCTCAAAAAGAACTCTTTCACTTGGACTCCAGCCACTGCTCAAGCTTTTCAAACCTTGAAGACGTTCATGTGCACCACTCCGGTTCTGGCCCTTCCTGATTTCAGAAAGACCTTTGTGTTGGAATGTGATGACTCAAGGAAAGGAATCAATGTTTTCCTTATGCAAGAGGGTCGACCTTTGGCCTTCACCAACAAGCAACTATCTGAAAGGAATCCAGGCAAACCCATTTATGAAAAGGAAATGTTGGCTATTCTGCATGCCGTTGATCTGTGGCACCCTTATCTCTTGGGGAAACACTTCCAAATTAAGACCAACCATCAAAGCCTCAAGTACTTTTTGTAACAACGCATTTCCTCCCCGGAGCAACAAAAATGGGTGACTAAGCTCTTTGGATATGATTATGAGATCATTTACAAGAAGGGCAAAGACAATTTAGTGGCGGATGCACTGTCCCGAAAATATGAAGAAGAAGGATCCCTTTTTTCTCTTTCCTTCATTGTATCCAATTGGCTCCAAGCTGTGTGCCAAGAATGGCTTCAAGATCCCAAAAGTTCACATCTGATCCAACAATTGCAGACCAATGCTCCAACTCCCCTAGGGTACTCTTAGCTCCAGGATGAGATTCGATACAAAGGTCATTTGTATTTAAGTAAACAATCAAATCTTAAATCCACGGTACTTTCTGAGCTTCATGCTACACCCACAATGGGGCACTCAGGGTTGACCAAAACCTATGACAGGGTCAAACGTTCTTTTTTTTGGGATGGTATGAAACAGGACATTTGTAATTTTTTCACTGAACGTGAGGTGTGTCAATGCAACAAGGGAGAAACAGTCAAATCTCCGGGCACACTACAACTGATTCCAATTCCACCTGCTATTTGGAAGGATATCTCTATGGAATTTATTATCGACTTATCCAAATCGGGGAATAAATCAGTCATAATGGTGGTTGTGGATCGCCTTTCCAAGTATGCTCATTTCTTCTCTCTTCAACACCCATTTACTGCATCCATGGTGGCTCAAATTTTCATGGACCAGGTCATCAAGCTTCATGGCATGCCGCACTCTATTGTTTTTTATCGTGACCCAACTTTCACAAGCAATTTTTGGCAAGAACTTTTTAAGCTACAGGGCACCCAATTGCATCTCAGCACAACTTATCATCCCCATACTGATGGTCAAACAGAACTTGTCAACAAGTGTTTGGAAACATATCTGAGGTGTTTTGCCTCTGAAAAACAACATCAGTGGGCTCAATGGTTACCCCGAGCCGAATGGTGGTACAACACTTCCTACCATACAACTACACGAATGACTCCTTTTGAAGCGGTATATGGACATAATCCATCTTCAGTTCTCTCATACTTACCGGGTGTTAGCAACATTTCTTGCACATGGATGTTTTTCTCTCCGATTTGAGGCTCCTGATGTAAACACATAGAAGTGGGATTTTGAAAGTCGGTCAAGTGAGTTTTATTCAAAGGCTGCAACCATAAACGTCAAGCGAACCTGATCATGGACACGAGAAATAGTGAAAGATATATAGACCATCTGTCTGAGAAAGGACGCGTGGCAGGAGATTGGCGTCATCGGGAAAGTCCCGACAAGGAAGCGCCCATCGGGAAACTTGAAGCCATCGGGATATCGGGGATCTTGGGGACGAGTGATTCGTGCACTTCAAAAATGTGAACCGCGAAACCCCGATGGAAAGTATGGTCAAGGGCATATGGTAGTGGTCACTTGGACCAGGGCCTAGTCAAAGGGCTAGCACGAAAGGCGCATCGGCAATCGGAGAATCGCGAGTCCCGGAGACTTGTGTATTGAGACATCGAAATCGCCGAAACCCCGACAGAGGTTTGGCCGAGGTCATATAGGAGGTGGTCATATGGACCATGGTCTAGCCGGGAGGGGCTAAGGGCATAAAGGAGCTCATCGGAGAGTCGGTGATTGGGAGTTCAAAGGGTCGAGAACTCTTGACAACGGGAAACGCAAAACCCCGAAACCCGATACAGAGTCGATAAAAGTCACCGTGAAGTACATGAGACCGTGAGGAAAGAAGAAGAGACCTGTGAACTGGGTCAGGTGTCCATCAGGAATTCCACTCAGGGATCCAAAAAGCTGCTTTAGCCCAGCAGAAAGGAGAAAGGGGGTGGGTGAGGCCTCACRTCACCCATTTATTACAGAATATGGAGGTCYCGRCTGAAGTATTACCCAKGACGRCCCCTTGTACCGATTCTCTTCAGGAAAACCACGTCGAGTCTCCAACTCACCAGAAGAACCTGCACACGCCAATTCAATATTCAAGGGGCTCARCTACCCCCTGGTGCGAGCMATGCTGAGTTAAAGAGGCGTGTGAGAGGGGAACATAGGGMADATTTGATTGAGGCAGACTGACARCCTATCCTGGTAGATAAGCTCCTCATTGTCAAGCATTGAATTCATGATATGATGGTGCCTTCAGTGCCGGAGTCAGTTGCAAGTATATGTAGGCATTTCTGCCATTTTTTGTAGGTATCGATGGTAGAGCTGAGCTCCCGACTGTAATGCTTTAACTGCTATTCTAGCTTCCAACTTATGTATCTGTAAATGAGATTTCTTGGTTTATAACAAACAGTTCTTCTTTTTCCATCTTTGTTTCGTCTTTTGCTGGGGGGTTCATAGTGAAGGATTCACGTGGACTTAACATCTCGTTGCGATAAAGGATTTGTTGCGGCATTTGTTGTGTTCTCTGGTATTTGTGTTTGGATGTAAAAGGATTTTATGTTCGAATGCTTTCTTCTTCAGTCTGTTACAAACCGGATGTCTGTGATAGACCTTTGCATCTTCCTTGCGTAAGTATTCCATCTACTCACCCTTTTACTATGACTCACTGTTTGAAGTTTATCAAGACCTCATTCTTTCATGCATGCCTGGTCTGGTTTCTGAGTTGACGTGGTGTGGTTCTGATTTTTCCTCCATTTGATCACCCTTAAACAAATCGTGACATTAAATTGATGGGTGTCGGGCTCTGCTCCTGATAGCAATCCGGGAGTGACTTCCGACGCTAACACTGGGTACCTCGAAGGTCCAGACGGTTGACCAAACACTTAAATTTTGAGAGGATATTCTTCGTACCCTTAAAGAGAAATTGGCCATGGCACACAATCGCATGAAGAAACAAGCAGATCAAGGTCGCTCTGAACATCAATTTGCAGAAGGGGATCAGGTGTTTCTGCGATTGCAACCATACAAGAAAACTTCCCTCAAGGATGAGCATTGTCAGAAGCTAGCGCCCAAATTTTACGGTCCTTATACAATTCTCAAGCATGTGGGACACGTCACATATCAGTTAGCTTTGCCCAGTCAGTCGAAGCTACATCTTGTTTTTCATGTCTCATGCTTAAAGAAGGTGATTGGAACTAGGTGCCAAATTCAAACCAACCTTCCAGAGTTAGCTGAAGAAGGATCCATTTGGCTACAGCCAGAAGCAGTTTTGGACCAGCGTGAGCATCGCCTGTGTCAGAGAACCATCAAGGAAGTGCTATTCCAGTGGAAAGATACGACTCCAGCAGATGCCAATTAGGAACCAACTACCATTCTGCAGCAGTTTCCACATCTCAAGCCTTGAGGAAAAGGTTGTTTTTAAGGGAGCGGACATGTTAAGGTCCTAAACCGAACATAGGTAGATCAATATATTCAGATGTAATAAAAGTCAATATTAATAAGGCCTTTCAATAAAATAGAATAAGGGGGATGTAAGAATACCTAATAGAAGCTTCCGCTTCTAGAACGATCTTCCTCTAGATGTTTCTCTTGATAGACATATTTAGTATAAATAAGGGTCGAGGGTGTGAAAACCCTAGCTTGGAGATTATTGTAATAGAGCGTTGCTCGACTAGAGGTTGCTCCCTTGAAGAGGCCCATGAACATTGCTTTCTGAATCAAAGTGCTATTACTGTTGTTGGTCTTATATCATTTCTGTGTTATTGTGGAGATTTTGCTAGTTATATTATTGTTATTCTGCCATTTCTAGCATTTTATTTCTGTTCTGCATATTTTTTTATATATGGTATCTTGCAGACTTACAGGTTAATGATACAATGACAATGACAGGTTGGATACATTGAAAGGTTGATGTTGTTAAAATATTGTGTAACTGCAAAGAATATTCTTATCCACTTTTGTGGATAACGATAAAATATATTTATTATTGATTAGATCAATCCCCTTTTGTGGATTGATAATGTCAGGCATTGTAATTGACCAAATCCCCTTTTGCGGATTGGTCAAACCCTAATTGTAATAGGCTAAATAAGAAGTCATCCCCAAAATATATTAAAGAGGCCCCATAATATATTAAAGGTGGTTATAACCACCCAGAAGAAGAAGTCGGCCCTGCCAGTGAAGAGACACTTCTACACGTGCCAGAATTGTAAAAATAAGAGGGGCCAACACCTCATTTAGACACACACTCAACTCACTCATCTAGTGCTCAAGTATTGAAGGAAGCTGCAGCTACCAATTGCCGGAAGAAGGAAGATAGAGAGAGGCGCATCCTTGGGAGAGGAATTTCTGTGTTGTTTGGTTCATTGTCTTGGCATTGTATTGGCTATCTATATTAAGGAAGTTTTGCTGGGTTTTCTTCGCCTTGAGGGTTTCCCAAGATAAATGCTTCTGTACTCTTGTGATTGTGTTTCTCTCAGTGATCGTATTTATGCTATTGTTATCTAGTAAATTGAAAGTAACCTAATAATAACTTAAACTTTAACATGGTTTTAGAGCTAAGCTGAAGAGAGCATCTTTCACAGGAAAAAGAAAAACGTCACTATTGTCATACATGAAAATTAGGTTTTTTTTTTTATTAAAGAAGGTTTTCAACCTCAAATCCATATAGAAATGTGCACCCTACCTCAAGGAACATTTTGGCATCCTTAGCGCACTTTTTCAGTGGCTAGATCTCCTGGAAAGTGAAACCCTAGTTTTCACAAAGTACCAGAAAACCAGAAGTACCAGAAAACCAGAAGCACCAGTCCAGAAATCTACAGATCAAGTTTGGAGGGGTAAAAGTTGGATTTTCTGAAATCTAAACACACTAGGATACTCGCCTCAGTCCAACACATCTTTTGGTGAGTTCAGTTTTCAGATCCAAGTAATTTGATTTTTTTATTATTTCTATAGCCCGGAGGGCTAAGGTTTCTTCTACAAGAAAGAATGGCTACCAACATGAGGGTAGAAGACATGCTGGAAGGATCTAGAAACTTCAGATATTGGAAGCATAGGTTGCAGATGATTCTAGATGAGAATGATCTCCTAGAACATGTTACAGTGGGTGTACTAGAACCAAAGGAAGAAGATCAAAAGACCAAGCATGAGAAGAATGAAAAGAAAGCAAAGAGAATCGTGTTAGATTTAGTAAAGGATCACTTGATCCCTCATACATCTGAACTACACACAATAAGACAAATGTATGAAGCACTCAATAGGTTATATGAAAGCAAAGACATTAGCCAGAATCTTACCTTAAGAAATCAACTTCGTAATATGAAGATGGACAACTCAGAATCTGTCACATCCTATCTTATGAGAGTTTCTCAGATCAGAGATCATCTTGCAGCTATTGGAGATGTCATTAGTGACAAAGAACTTGTAACCACAACCCTAAATGGGTTTCCAACATTTTGGATTCCTTTTGTACAAGGAGTGTGTGCAAGAACTAAGTTACCCAAGTTTGATAAGTTATGGGCAGATTGCACACACGAAGAATCTAGACTTTCATACCAACAAAAGAGATTAATTGTCGATAAAGAGGAAGCTCTTACAGCTCAAAAGAAAAAAAGAAGTTCCTTCAAGAAGAACAATAAAGAATCTAACTCCGTAAGAGTTCCAGATGAGAAGAGAGATGTTTCAAAGATCAGATGCTACAACTGTCAAAGTTGGGACACTTTTCTTATGACTTTCCTCAAGGAAAAGGGAAAATAAAGTATCAAGCACATGTGGCAGAGGAAGAGGAATCTTCTCCCTCAAAGAAAGATTTAGCAGAAATTAAGGATTATGTACTTTAAGTTGAACATAGTTGATCTGAAGAAAGATAGAAAATGGTGGAGTCCGTTGAGCCTCCCCACACAAAAACAAAATATAAGTATTCATGTTTATTTTTAGTATCTTGTTTACTTTAATAATTTATCATTACAAGTTAGATTTTTGTGAGAATGTTAATTAACCTCGTTTTATTTCAGTGTCTATGCAGACTTATGAAGGAAGTATCAAAGAAGAGGGTGAAGAAAGAGATAAAATATTTATTTCATGTATGATCACTCATGAGAGTGACAAAGAAAGAACATTGTAAGTAAGTTTACAAGTCTCGGAAGAAAGAACTTATTCTATGACTTGCAGAAGCTAGACAACACGAGAAGGACGTATGATATGGTGACAGTCAATAAAGACCAGACAATATCCAGTACTTATATAGGAGCAGAAGGCTCCTAAATATGTAGATCATAAATATTCAAGATGAAGAAAAGGATGGATACTCAGATATAGTGGATGAGATGCAGGTAAATACAGGTTGCTCCAATACCGTTCTTATAGATGCAAAGGGAGCAAGTTGATCTAGTATGAAGACAGAAAGAAATAAATATTCGAACTCAAGAAGGCACCCAAGATATTACAAAAGAAAACTTCAAGGATGATGATTAGAAGCTATTATCCTGGTGCAAGAGGGAGCCATGTCTCCGAGTTCGAAATGAAGGATCATGATTTCATGTAGTTAGAAAAGCAGATGGATGGTGCCCAGATATTTTGATCAAGATGAAAGCTATCCAGTAGATGGATGGTTCCCAATAGATGGGTAGCATGGTATTATACCATTGAAAGGTTTTGGACCACAAGAGATTTTTTTAGATTCCATAGCTAGACCTTCATAGAGAAGGAGAAAGAGAAAATACCTTCGTAGAGAAGGAAAGAGAAATCCCACAAGTAGACCTTCATAGAGAAGGAAAAGATAATACAACTTCGTAGAGAAGGAAGAGACCTTCGTAGAGAAGGGGAATGAAAAATTTTCCAAGGTTGGCCTCTGTCCAAGTGTTGAGTTTTGGATACTCTAGGGACATGCTAGAATACCCTCGTAGAGAGGGGTGTGACCACCCTCATAGAGAGGAATGTGGATGTTTCTCCAAGGGTAAACGAGCATATACTCTCCTCTGGCCAAGGATTGAGTAGCCTAGAACACAAACCTTGACCATGTGGAATGGTTAGTTGGCTCTTGAGGTTTGTGTCGTGATCTTGCGTGGATCATGGAAAGGGAGTCTAGTCTTGCCCATGCTAGCATCTTAGCTTCTCTATTTCATGTGGGATGGCTAGGAGTGAAGCTATGGTAGTAGTCCTCCCCAGTGGATGGGTGATATAGATGACTACAAGAGAAGGGAGAACATAAAAGGAATGGAAAAACTCATAGAATATATTATGTGTGAAGATAATACATCTTCTGTGTGAAGATACGACATCTTTTGTGTGAAGATAAGACATATTCTGTGTGAAGATAAGAAAGAAGTATCTTATGCATGAAGAAGAAAGATTAAAAAGTATCTTCTGCGTGAAGATAAAGAGAACAAAAATTTCGATGATTTATAGATATGCCAGTCAGTGATCATGATGCCATATGACCAAGTGGATGCCTCCAGTTATCCAGTTGATGATGTTACCTAGTTGATGATGTTGCCCAGATGATGATGTTATCCAGTGGATGCTGCTACCTATCTGATGTTGACCTCCAATGACCTGTCAAAAGATAAAGAATATCCTTCTTGTTAAGAGGGAGTGTTAAAATATTGTGTAACTGTAAAGAATATTCTTATCCCCTTTTGTGGATAAAGATAAAATATATTTATTATTTATTAGATCAATCCCCTTTTGTGGATTGATCATGTCAATCATTGTAATTGACCAAATCCCCTTTTGCGGATTGGTCAAACCCTAATTGTAATAGGCTAAATAAGAAGTCGGCCCCAGAATATATTAAAGGTGGTTATAACCACCCAGAAGAAGAAGTCGACCTTGCTAGTGAAGAGACACTTCCACACATGCCATAATTGTATAAATAAGAGAGGCCAATGCCTCATTTAGACACACACTCAACTCACTCATCTAGTGCGCAAGTATTGAAGGAAGCTTCAGTTACCAGTTGCCGGAAGAAGGAAGAGAGAGAGAGGCGCATCCTTGGGAGAGGAATTTATATGTTGTTTGGTTCATTGTCTTGGCATTGTATTGGCTATCTATATTAAGGAAGTTTTGTTGGGTTTTCTTCCCCCTGAGGGTTTCCCAGGATAAATGCTTGTGTACTCTTGTGATTGTGTTTCTCTCAGTGATCCTATCTATTCTATTGTTATCTAGTAAATTGAAATTAACCTAATAATAGCTTAAACTTTAACAGATGTGACAGGTTATAGGTTGATGTCACAATGACAATGACAGTGGCAGTGATTGTGGTAGTGATAGTTGGTTTACAATTATATTTTAGGGAGGAAAGACTGGGCAAGGAAAGGGGGTTGTAGCCTCCTTCTGGTTGGTGTCAGAGAACTCAGGGATTTGGAGCTTCCTTCAGGTTGGAGCCTGAGAATTAGGGGGTTGTAGCCTCCTTCCGGTTGGAGCTAGAGAATTTATGGAGTTGTAGCTTCCTTCAGGTTGGAGCCTGTAAATAGGGGGTCGTAGCCTCCTTCTAGTTGTAGCTAGAGAATTGGGAAGTTGGTGCTTTCAATGAGTGTATTATTTTGCTGTATAAGAAAAACATTCCATGGTTTTCTCCCATAAGGGTTTCCACGTAAATTATGGTGTATTGTGTTTATGTGGATGTCTATTATGCTCTGTTGATTTATACTGCTGATGATATATTGATGATATATTGTTGATGATGTTAATGATTACATATTGTGGTTAAAAGTGATAATAAAGTGCTCATACTGATTCATCCCCCCTCTTAGTATTACTACAAGAAGAGGATTGGTTGCATAGGAACGAGAGTGGAAAACACTAACAACCATCACATAAATGCTTAAAAAAAGGTGTTGGTGAAGAACCAAAATAAAGGCTTCGAACAAAATCAAACACCATCAACCATCAAAGGAGAAAAGAGGCCCGTGGATGCTGAAAAATCCAAATAGGAATTATCATCGAAAATCTAAAGAGGAGGGACAAGAAACCCAAGATGTCAATGCCATCAAAGATCCATGCAAAAATCCAAATTTCAAACTTCTCAAGCAAAGAGACTGATCCTTTTAAATGAGTCCCAACACAGAAATCCATACAAGGTACTCATGTACAGTTGAAAAAAGCATCATAAAATGAGTGTCCTTATGGATATCAATCCATCTCACTGGAGTGCATGGGCCACTAGCCACTGCAACCACTAAGTCAAAATAGGAATTGGTGCTCAATATGAGGATCACTCTTAAAAATAGTTGACATCGAACAAAAATGGTGAAGCATGAAGAATAACCCAAGGAAGCATTGCACAACATCCCCCCACAATGTTGAACTGAGTGGAAAATATGATGGAAATGAATGTCACAACTAATGACTGAAGTATGGAGTATGTGATAAGTGCGACAAATATGCAAACCAACCTAATAAAGAAAGAGTCTAAAGTGGTGATCTCTAAGAGATTGTGAAACAAGGTAGTACCTGTAGAAAAATGCCTGGTTACACTTCTAAAAGTATCTGCACGAATGGCACAAAATCCACTACTCAGGTACATAACGAGAGGTACCATAAATATCCATCATGGACAACAATCCTTGATATGGGACCCGGAAAACAAGGCCATTACCCATGTACAACTAAGGGATCAATGCTCTTAATTTATAGAGCTCTTGAAAAAAACAAGAATCTCAAAGAAACATCAAATGTGACGTACAACCAAAAGTTGGAAGGAGAGTGAAATTCTCTTCTCAACACCTCAAACAAGAAAAAAAATGGAAGCTTCATTGAAGAGTTATTACAAAAACACTGCTAATAACCCTAAAAAACATAAACTCCTTCACATGATAATGAGGGTTTAAAACCAAGGGATCCAGGTTCTTCACAAAACTATAAAAAACATAAAATTAAGGCCATATCTAAATTCAAATAGCCCATGGAAGGGATCCTCCACCATGGAAATTATAGATTGAAGGAGACTGTCATACAATTATTATAGCTGCACATGGGAGATGCTAATTGGATCAAATCTTGCACAAAGAAACTCTGGTGAGTAGCAATGGAATGCTTTTTCACATAGAAGTATGAAACCCTTTCATAACAACATATTGGGTGACATATGAACTATGTACAATATACAACTAGGTGGTACAAACAACGACCCACAATGAAAAAGTTTAGAATTTTTGTTGTTGTAGTAGAATGGATTTGTAAAGAATCATTGTAAATTGTGGCGATATGTTGTTTGGGCATGTAAAAATGCACAGATGGAGAGAGTTTGGGACATGTTGTAGAAAACTAACCATAATCCACTTGTTTCACCCACAAAATAATACACTTATAAGAAGAGAACAATGTTGATTATGCAGATCCATTGGAGCCTCGCCTAGGCCACAACTCAAGAATATTTTAGGAATCTTAACAACCTCATTTAAACTGTTTCTAGTATTCAAGAAGAGGCAGTCCATATCCACTTGACAAAAATGGAACCACAAACCAAATTCACATGCAATTCCGGAATAGATCCTGAGTCTCCACCTTTGTACACAAACAATGTACCAAATCTACCATAATAAATATGCAGAAAACAAAATGATCCCGGAAAAAGCATGACCTTGCAAGGAGAAACATGCCATTCACCGATGAGACGAGACTAATTAAATTGGCATATCCATGGGGTAATCCATTGACCGAGAGAGGTGCTCCATACCACAATTGCAATTGAAAAACACAAATTAAACCCTATTATACAAGCAGTAGATGTCAAAGGCCACAAATTACCATTGAATATCCTTCAAAGCTGGGATATTACAACACGACAAATTCAACAATGGAAATTGCTTCCAGGAAAAAAAGAGGATCGGGAGCAATGCTTGAGATCTCGGAAATAAGTGCCTTTGTTAAAATTTTTACTAGGAGCATGAAGACTGCATTAAATGCTACACCTGATGCTGTCAACCCACAATGAATATGGGGAATGTTCCATTAAGAGGAATTGGGGAAGGTAGAAGGTGGGTGGCTTGCAGGAGTTGTTGACCAAAAGAGTTCACTGCTAAAGGGGGCGCGAGGATGGTCGAAGTCTTGTAAAAAAGAGAGCCGAATCGACTAGAATTCACAAACCCCACATGATCGACAAAGAAGAGGAAATTGCCAATGCCTGCAATAATTCAACCACGCCGGTGGAAAAAGTAGCAATGTCCAGGGAAAAAGACACCCACCTCGCCACCAATGAAAAACAAAAAATAAGCGATGGAGAAAGCTCTATTCCCTACGCTCTAATACCATATTGTAAATCGAGACTAACTAGGATCATACATGAGCTTGAAATCCATACATGACCAACTACATAAAGAAAATGTGTTCTATATTTGATTGCTTAATTACAGGAAGATCTCCTCAATTTATAGGATTGAGGAGGCCCAAAAAACACATAAGATTAGGTGGGAAGTTGAAACAACCTACATGAGCTTAACTCGCACAAACTGTCATGTGTTTAGAATTGGAGACAAACTAAGAAAACACACCAACAAGATTTAGTAGGATATATTAAGTTTATAATTTGAGGTCTGTAGGAAAACCAACTAAATTTATACTTTCACACTCTAATCGTTACATCATCATATTTTCCTTCATATTAAAACAAATGGTTTTAAATATAAACTCTACATATTCTAAAAAAATAGTTTTAAGGATAAACTCAAAAAATCGAATTTGTTTTGTGGTATATTCCAACTCATGAACAACTTATAAGTCAAACACTCATAATTTTTTACTTCCATTTTTTCCTTTCATATTTAAAAAAATGGTTTTAAATATTAAATCTACATATTAAAAAAAAAAGGGTTTTAATGTGTTGTGGCTCCCACACAAACACCCATTTAACAAAAATGGGTTCCTCCTCTTCTAATTTTTTTTATAAGGTACTATATTTCTACTTGATTGGAAAGGTGTTGGCATAGAGAAATTGTTCCCCTTGTTTATGCAGTCTATAAGGTTTCCCTTTCATTGCTATTCACAATATGAAGTTAAGTGATGAAACACCCTTGCTACATCACTCGATCCTTCTTCCCAAAAATTGATTCTTTCCTTCACTTTTTTAAAACACATGAACCATGTTATCAACTTGATCTACACAAGGAGCTTCCCACTTGTTCCCTTTTCACCTAATTTTGAGTCGATATAAAATAAACTCCCATCCTTGTCTTATTCCAACAAAAAACTTTTTGATTTCCATATCGGAAAGGGTTCTATTAGATTAATCTATATCAGAGTATTCTTCCTCATGAGTAATTTTTGACCCCGAATTATATAGTCCAACATCCTAAGCGTACAATGTGTCTTTGGTCTCATATGTGTTAGTTAAACATTGGTTAGAAATAAATATTCAAGTATTGAAACCACTAGGTCTACATAACTTATATGGAAAAAATAAAATGACTCAGCGAGATTTGATTAGCCTTCAACCCATTCAAACGAGGCTCGCATATCTATTTATCTCTCGGTCTCTCAGGATAACACTTTTTTTGAGAAAATGGAATATGCTTTCAATACCATTTTCATCAGGGGTTCTATCATTTCTTTAGTCTGTTGATATCTAAATTACAAGTTCCGATAATGTACCTTAACCCTTTACAACTTTACTTCGTTAGCACACAAATCTACACTAGAGAAGAATATGCTTTTGATACCCTTTCATTGGAGTATAAATCGATCTAATTATTATTTCTCTCCGATGGAAATGATTCCAAAGGGCCCACCTATGACAACACCTACGCTCTTATGATGTCATCACATAAATCAATACGTAATGCAAAATATTATTCGATCCCTTTTTTCTTCGGAGCACAAAACAATCCACAAATGATCCATGTCCGATGGAAATGACTCTGATCGCCACTTTTTCAAAATTTCACCTCCCCCACAATTTCGATGCACAAATTTGAACAAATTTTCCCCTCAAATCACATTAATGGTGAGATCATGCTCTGATTTTGAATCGACCCTCGTACACTGGTTATTTAATGCTCAATCAGAGTGATTTAATGCATATGAAATGACCCTAAAACCCTAATTTTCACCCTATCTTTCTACCTAATCTTATGAAGCACTCCACTTTGTATTGATTAGCTCTGTAACACTCTGTAACCATGTTTTTTGGCTGAATCACAAGTATTACGTTTTTGTTTAAATTTCTTTATTTTTATAATTGTACCATTTTTTTTCTTCCTTTGATTGATTTTTGTTTTAACTTGATTATATACAGACACCATTCCACCACAACGAGTCAAAATACCTAGATATCCAGGATCTCTATTTACTTTCCATCGACCTCTTCACCTAAAACCTCTACTTTCCAAGGAGAGGTGTTGGTAATTGATACTACCCATCACATAGGAGAAGACCATTTCCTCAGATATGATGATATTTACTAGATATTCAATAATGGAGACTTTGCCCTGGAGGATGAATACTTTGAAGTGTACCAAAACATACAAAAAAGCGAGATTCACCTAGTGGCTACCCGACCAACCCTGTTTCCTTACACCAAAGTGTTGGTTGTGGAGCCTGATTATCTTCCTGATTCAGAGGTCCTTGCTTTCAGCCGTGTTGATACTGCATGAAGTATTTACAACCCAGAAGTATGTACACTCTTCCAAACGGGGGAGTGCAGAGGGGGGGTACCCCCTCTGCGGGGTCTGGGGGAAAGCTGGCCCCCAGCGGGGGTTTGGGGGCGAAGCCCCCGAAGCAAAAATTGCCTTGTAAAATTATATTGTAATTTCATTGTAAATCTGGACCGTTCATTATAAGGTCGCAGATCTAACGGTAGAGATTATGTTAGGGTTTTTTTTCCCTAGAAGGAAACCCTCTTTTATGAGGGAAATGTATCGTGGCTATGGTTGATGGTGAATATTGTATTCTGAGAGAGGAGACTGTGAGAGAAAGAAGAGGAAGTTACAACGAGTTTTGCTGTAGGTTGTATCCCTTCATTTGCTGGATAATAATAAAGAAAGGACCTGGCAATTTCTCTGGTGGACGTAGCCCACACTGGGTGAACCACGTAAATCTGTGTCTCTCTTGTATTGTGTGTCTTATGTGTTTTGTTTCTACATTTGTTTTATTTTATTTCTCCGCGGTCCTGTTTTTCTAACAACTGGTATCAGAGCGTAAGGTAACTCGCTAGAAAAGAGGGTTCCTGGTTTGAGTGGGAGCAATGTCGGAAGATGGAAAGTTTAGGGTCGAGAAATTTAATGGCCCAAACTACCAGTTATGGAAGATGTAGATGGAAGACTATTTATATCAGAAGGATCTATTCCTACCATTGAGCGGAGTAGCAAAGAAGCCGACGGACGTTGCGGAAGTAGCAACCCAAACTACCATTCCTGGCGATGTTACACTTGCCAGATTTGACACGGTTGTTAAATGATCCTATTTGTCACAATCCACGTTGGCCTCCTATGCCAACGAATTTGCCTTCGGACATTCCAAAGTTCGAGGCCAATCCTAACGAAGATCCAGGTGATCACGTGACTACTTTTCATCTTTGGTGTTCATCTAACTCACTGAAAGATGACTCCGTCCAGTTGCAATTGTTTCAACGTACTCTTATCAGGAGTGCCGCGAAATGGTACATCGAGCTTGATCGCTCACGATATTCTTCTTTTGGCGAACTGGCGATGGCCTTCCTTAACCATTTCCAGTTACCTATGAGATACGACGCAGGCACAGAGATTCTTGCCAATTTCGAACAGACGACAGCGAACCATATCTCTGATCATATCCGAGAGTGGAGACGCCGAAAGAGTCTAATCAAAGTACCGGTTCACCAACATTCCTGCTTGAGTGGTTCCTTAAGTCTTTAGTACCGCAATTATCCAAAGACGTCACAACTTCTGGGGTTTTCTCCGAAGAATATGCCATCATGAGGGCTCAACAGTTTGATCTCATCTATTCTCAGTCTGGTTTATTATACAACATCCTTCCGGATGCTCCACGATCAATACTGGATAAAACTAGACAGAGAGCCGGACCACATGCCGATGGTGTCGTTGGTTCGGCACAAACCAAGCCCGCTAATCAATTGACAAAACAATTGCAACAGTTATCTATACAACACTCAGCAGCCAACCAGACTACTTCCTTGGCTGCTCCTCCTACCGAAACGTCGGAAGTACACTCCGTGCAGACGACTAACCCAAAGGCCACCCAGCAGCCTGAAGGGAAGAAAAAACAACGCAAGAAGGGTAAGGGGGATAAAAAACCCACTGATAATGCTGGCGAGGGCACTACGGAAAAACGGAAGGCGAGGTATCCGTGCAAATTTTGCGCGGAAGACCACCCGACCCATCTATGTCCTCGACTTGCGGAGGCCCAGAAGTTTTTCACACAGCAACAACAAGCCGTGTTGACTAATCCCTTTCAGCATGGGCAAAATTTAACTCAAGCCTCTACAAGTGCTGAAGGGGGAAGCCAAGAAACCTGCCCCCCTCCAAACAATTCCTCATCCGCGAACGTATATATGGTTAGGGGTGATGCTTTAATAACGACTAGAGCGCACGACTATAGTAAACCAAGCACCTCTGAGAAGGGCAAAGAAGCCGAACTCCCATCTCTTCCTCTACAGATGGAGAAGACATTGGGAGAAACGATGACACGCATTCCAAAAGGTGTGTTTAAGAAAGCTTCTCACAATCCAAACGCAAGGGCCGCCCAGAATTACTCTGTGGTGGAAGATTTATCCCAAACCCCTTGTGCTATGTCCGCTTTGGAGGTGCTCCAAAGTTGCCCTGCTCAGAGGAAAGACTTGTTGACTGCTTTAGGATCTACTGAGACTTGTAACGCGGGTACCATCATGCTAGATAAAACTGACTTAAAACCTCGTCTGTCGTACCACGTAGCGTTTCAGATAGTAGTGGCTCATCCCATGAAAACTTTTACACGAAATATCTTCCGCACGGTGGTCGACGAGGGCACTTCGACTTGCGTTATGTCGTTAGCATGCTGGAAAGCCATCGGTCAGCCCGAGTTGTCTCCATCACCTACTCTCCTCACTGCGTTCAACGATCGTTCTTTCCGACCACATGGCATCATTCCTTCTTTCCCTGTGCAGTTAGGAGGGAAGACCGTGTGCGTCGAAGTAGAGGTAGTCAATGCCCCCCTCGACTACAATCTCTTGTTAGGTCGTAGTTGGACTTATGCTATGCAAGCTGTGGTCGCTACAGTTTTCCGACTCTTATTATTTCCACATGAAGGCCGGATAGTGACCATCGATCAGTTGTCCTTCTCTAGACTTGACCCAGCTTTGGGGGCATCCACGGTTCCCATGATAGATAATCCTCAACCCGGTGTCGTTAATGTAGGAGTGGGTTTGTGCCCATCCTTGATGGGTACCTTCGATTACCCACCTCCTCATGACGATGTCAAGTTTATATCTAATCACCACAAGGCTGAGATTTTTCACGTTTCGTCATTCCGTATGACTTACTTTGAGGATCCATGGATTCTTCTTTCCCCATCAACCACGATGGATGAGACAGGTCACTCTGGCATGTCTATGCCCTTGTTGGCCGCTGAAGCAGCGTACTCTTTAGTCCAACAAGCTTTAGCTAACCCTGATCCGACTCCAGCACAAGAGTCAGATCCACTTCTAGAGCCTCTCTGGGCTCAGGGTTCTCTCGCCAACATCGATTCGTTAGACTTAGTCTTTCCTTCTGACAAAGTAGTAATCGAAGCAATGACTAGTCCGGACAAACCTTGGGAATATCTTCATCATAGATCATATTTCCTCCCAGAGTTAAGCCGAATCGAGGCAGGAGAATTCACCGTGACTATGACTGGAGATAGGTCTTGTCATACTAATCCATTAGCTACACACAAGATCTATGCTGAGGGTAATATGGCAACCATTTCTGAAACGATACCTATCAATATCTCCAGAACTCCTGGCATCATAGACAATGTTTTCGTCGGAGTGTACAGCTCCCCCGAGGAGATGCCAGGCGTCGACCCACAAAGAGTCTATCATGAGCTACCTTTGTTGTTTTTCAAGCTCTCTTTGAGATCCGAAAACAACATCTGACGAGACTGCATTTATGCTTTTCGATCTCGTCCGGATTAACTGAGAAAAGTAACCATTATGGAGTCTTCTTTAAGCCCTTTTCAGACTCCTTAAAGATGAAAAGAGTGCCGAGTGACCTTGTTTCTTCACACTAGTTAAATTGGTCCAGAAGAACATTCCTTAAACGGGTCTCCTTTTAAGCCCTTTTCAGACCCTCTAAACATGAAAATATTGCCGAGCGATCTTGTGGCCTTTCACGCTCGTTAAATTGAAATTTGAAGTCACGTCTGTTCGACGGTAGTTTACCCCTTTTTCGATCCGGACGATCAACTGTACGAACAAAGGAGCACTCTATTGAATTCCCATTCTTTAGAAGAGTATCCTCAGGTATAATTTTATCCCTTTTTCGGGCCTGAGGGACTAAATTTACGAAAAAGAAACCCCCCCGGAGTCCATAGTT
>ML798907.1:0-20626 GCA_009831015.1 Picea engelmannii | reverse complement strand
ACAATATCAGGAGGAAAATGATGCTTTTGATAAAATTGTCAATTGGAAAAAAATATATGAAGACCCCCTAACCACATTTCCATTGTATGCTAGTGTTGGCAGCCAATTCATTTTTTTTATCCTATCCTTATAAGCTGCCTACACCAGTGTTTTGCAGCCCTCGATTTTCATCACAATCTTTGGAATAAAACGATGTTGTTATTTCATGCATTTGCACAACTGCCTTTGTTCTCGTTTTCACAACTGCAAGCGTGAAAAATTTGATTTCGAAGTCACATTAAAATTGTCACTGGTCACTCTTGTCTATGTGTTTATTGCATTTTCAATTTAATTATAGTCGCACAGTCGACAAGATACCAAGATCTTTACTCATTTGGCATTATTTAATTGTTAATATGACTTCGTTTTTATAATACTGTGATGATATTCTTATGATCAAGTTTTTGATACATTGGTGGTTTTGATGTTCTATAGTCTTTCATCGATTTCTTTGACACAATTGGTTTCCTGAAAACACATTGGCGTTGTGGTTAAACTCTTGGTATAAATCATTTCATACAACACATATTTTATATGATCGAACCCTTGGTGTTCATTTCGAATCATTATTTTGGTTTTAAAACTATACTAAACCTATTGCTCGCGCAAATGTTTGGTCGACATACCATAAATTTTATTGATTGTTTGAATGGCATAGTTTTTGACATACGCAATAGTGATTTGAATCGTTTTATGCGCCGTCGGTTGTACTGTGGGAAATGACTGTTTTGCATGGGCTGAGTTAGCTCCACCAACCTCGCACATTCGATCATTAATGCATTCCCCCTATACCAACATAACTCTGATGTTTTCGGGTAAGCCTGTGTGCCTTCGATCCTGCCATTACCCTGTTCGAACCCTTGGACGCAAACCCTTTCCCACTGTGTGCTCCTGTCTATGGCACCAGTGGTGCACGTAGAACCAAACGGCAACCAAAATCTGTTGCTATTCAATAATGCCCGTAAGGATTTGGAAAACAATGGTTGGCTGGTGTTTATACAGAGGTTCGAGGGATTTAACCTTTTGGTTTCCCAACAATTCGCCCTCACCTTCGACGGATGTAGGGATAAAGTCGAAGATGTATAGCTTGAGCTCAATGAGGAATTCGTAAGCTTAGCCACAAGACTACCAACGACAGGGAAAAGGTGGTTCAAAAGTTCCAAAGTTGACGAGGTGTCGTGGCCTCTCCTTTTCACTTCACGAAAGATTGTTTCCTGTGATAAAGGTATGCCTATCACTACCCTCAAACCCAGGTGGCATGATATTTTGGTAGTCATTAAACAGTTTGTGACCTGTGAAGGTCGATATGGCCTCGTGTTCTTGTATCACCTCCGATTATTGATGAATTTCATAGGCTATCCCTTAAATATGCTGCATTACTTCTTGCGTAGTCTTTACAAGATGTCTAAAGGATTCAAGTGTGAGAAGGTTGATAGCAGCCTTTTTCATCGTGGCTTGATTAAACTCATTATCGTCCACCATTTAAACCTTAGTGGCGATAATTGGCAAGCCTTCCTATCAAGGAATGGCTTTGTCAATGCTGAGTCTGCTCAAATCGACAAGGTTGTGGTTACGGAAACTTTGGTTGGGCCAGCCGTGCCATTTCATATCCGTCTACCCCCTATCAAACCCTCGGATTGCCCTGACATCGACCTACCCGATACTACTGTAGACCCGGGTGCTAAATAAAATATTAAGGTCGTCAAAGGACCTGTGAAGAAAAAAGGTAAGAGTGACACTACTGTCAATAGTAAGGGGAAGAAACATGCTCGATGGGTATCGAGATGTGCCAGGAATAAACCCAAGTAGAACGTCGACCAAAATCCCATAGCGTTGAGCGAAGACTCGGACTCCGATATTGAGCATTTCCTAGCTGAGGAGTACCCCTATTCCCATGGCCTATGCTCTAAAGAACCCTATGACTATGTCTCTTACCTACCCCCGTGCCTTAAAAACGACCCAAACTATCCGAGAATTAAGTTGCACAAGGAAACCCCTGGTAACTTGAACAAACCCTCGCCTGTGATATCAAAGCCCGAGCAACCGTCATGTAGCCAATGCAATGCTTGGCTAGAGCGTTATTACACCGACGTTCGCCTGTTACAATCAAATATAAAATCATTAGAGGAACGGGTGACAGTGATGGCGAAGGAGAACGAGAGGTTACAAGCCAGTGAGAAGAAACAAAAAACCACCGGTTCAATTGTCTTCAGGAATGTTGAAGCAACAACAGCTTTTGTCAATTCCAAGTTATCATGATCGAAGCCTTTTCTTATTGCTCAGGTATGATTTTCAATATTAATTTTGTTTTATGAGTTGGTTTGGATTAATATAACCGGTTGGATTTGCTTCCAATAGCTCTGTTCGTTTTGATTCAAAATGATTCTGTTGCTTTCATTTTACCAAAACAATTTCGCTATGAATCATGAGTGGAAAATTTGTTTGTTAAATTCGGACACAGCTATGATTTAGTTAATGAGATCTTATTATTCTCAGTTTAGTATAAATGATTGATTTGTTTTCGATTTTGTTTGGATTGCCTTTTGAAACAATTCTGTATGGATAGTCGACTGGGTTTGATTTCGATTAAGTTCTATTTGTTTCAATCATGTTGTCTTTGATTTACCAGGAACGATTCTGTTTTGGATTGAATCAATATTTTCATTTTGGATTATGATTCCACCTGCACGAAAGATTCGTTTACTAAATTCAGACGCGACTCTGTTTTGGTTTTGCATAACGATTGTGTCGATCTTAAATCGGTTCAATTCGTTCCTGTTTGATTTGATTTGCAAACGATTGTTGTGTGCCATGATTAGCATGACCGTTTGTATTTGTTTGATATAGTTTTATTAATTTGATAAATGATCCTGTTGATTTCGTTTTGATTCGACAACGATTTTGTCAATGGCTGAGGCGACATAAACTATTGCATGAATGATTTATTTAACTGGTTACAGTTTGTGTCAATTAAAATTGGTTGAAGAGATGAATTTGTTGGATCTTCAACTGTCAATCGATTCTTTATGTTCTGAATTGGTAATGAAAGTCATTGGACAAATATCACATATCCTGGTACCATTTGATCGATTCAATTATGATTTTGTTTGCTCTCAAATTAACATAGAAGTTTTGATTTGAATGATTCGTTTGGTTTCAAATTAGCAATTAAATATTTGTTTAATAGTTTGAATATAATCCTTTAAGTTTTGGATTGATTTTAAAATGATTCTGTGATCAAATTAGACCAGCTACAGAATCGTAAGATTCTGTAGCTAGTCTTAAAAATTTAGTTTTTTATTATTTTTTATCAATAAAATACCCTCTAAACTTGTCTATTTTTGTCTTCTTTCAGGTGCATACGAATTACAATGATCAATTAAGCATGTTGTGGCAGTTCAGGAGATATTTTGGATATGGTTTTGTTTTAGGTTGTTAGCTTGAGTCATAAATAGAGACTTGGGATATTATCCCCAGATTTTTGTAAACTGTTTTGATAATTCCCACAGGGATGTTTTACCCTATGGGAGGTCTTTAAATACTTGTCATTTTTTGTAATGGGATCATCACCACTGTTGTGAGAACCAGACTATGGATTTATAATAATACATGACTGAGATGAAAGTTGATGTCTTGTAACAACTTTAGCTTTCAATATATCAAACTTTTATTTCAAGTTTTATTCATATTAGTTTGCAATCAATTATAGACTACTTTAGCTATCGTAATTAATTGCAGATTGATGTGACTTGGTTAATGTGTTATCCATATTTGATCTCTCTTATTTTAAAAATACAACAATTACTCTATTTCAATTTAATGAATACAGGTTTATCTTCTTCGTTAATTGAATTCTTCTGTACAAATTTTGCACAAGGATTTATCTGACTGCGATAATTTGTTAATTATAAGATTGTTGTAAATTTTTATGGCTTGTTTGTCGTGTTATTGATATTTGGAGAGCACAACTGATTCCTGTTTACGAGAATCTTGTGGAGAATCTGGTGCGGGTTTTCTCCCACCGAACAACTATATCAACCATTGCATACAGGACAAACCTGAAGCGTTACTTCAGGTCAGTTGGCTATTTGTATTTAATAGTTAGTTTATTAGTGTTATATAAGTAGTTTAGATAGATATATGTATAGTTAAGATTTATAGTCAGAGTTATTATTTTAGTTGCTTAGTTTAGACAATTTTTATTTAATTTCTTTCTCGTAAAATTATAAAAATAAAAAAACAATAGTTTTGTTGTCTTAGGACAGTTTACAAATGATTTTTGCAGGTTTTCATTTAAATCTGTAATCCGTAAATATTGTATATTTGTAATTGGATCTGATTCTGTTTATAATTGAACATTTAATTTTATAGAATTATAGTTGTATGATTTAGGTAATAGATTGTATATATGTACCTTAGATTTGTTTATTAGTTTGCTTTAATTATTGTTTTCATTTAGATTAGTTACTTAGTGTAGTTTTCTTTTGTTTTCCTAGGACTTAGATCGGCTAACGGAGCTGCTAAACCCGTCAGGGTGGGTCATCCCAAACATCTTGGGTTATCTAGACAACCCCGGACCAGATCCACTCTTCCAGTTGGTGAGCGTTCAATTTTGCCCGTCAACAAATGGCTCTAGAAGGAGGGCCTGAAATTCATTAATGGCACGAGGCGGTCGCAAGACTCCTCTACCACATAATCGCTCACCTATAGTGACAAGAATTCATTGGAACGATAACATTCCCCCTCAAATAACAACCACATCAAACGATGATCCACGGATCACAGTTGAGCCAACAACCCCAAATCCTATAGGTGGTGACATACAAGAGATTGTCCGCCAATCTCTCATAAGAACACATAGTGCCTTAGCCCGTTTAAGGCAACCAAATAGACCTTTGGACCAACCTTTAGATTTCTCTGATATTAGAGAACAACTCAGAGGCACTAACCTCACTATGAACCCTACAGATCCAACCCTCACTCCTGCTGCAGGAGGATCTGGAATACCTCCCTCACCACCTCCATCATCCCCTTCTTCTTCGGGAGAAGACTCCTCTGACGAAGGCAGTTCCCCTTCTCAGCCTTCCACACCGACTACACCAATGTCCAACCAGAAAAACCCTGCTAGACCTTGGCTCGACCAGGATGCAGTCGCCGTACCTGGGACACAACACCCCTTACCCAAACATCTGGACAAGTGGCTTCCCAAGTTTGACCCTAACTCTAAACAGATCGCCGAAGATCACATTAAAAAGTTTATGTTAGCCATAAGACTCTGCAATGTCGAGCATGAAGATGTAGTCTTTAGGTTGTTCCCTTACACTTTCAAGGGCAATGCATCTACATGGTACTTTGCCCAGCAACCCCATACCATTGTGTCTTGGGAAAAGTTCGAATCCTGCTTTTTGGAAAAGTTCAGAGATGATAAAAATCCAGAAGTTCTAGTTATGGATCTTTCTAGCTTAAGAATTAACCCAAAAGATAAAATTAAAGACTTTAATCAAAGATTCTTAACACTTAAGAACTGAATCCCCACGGATTCCATGCCTGCTAAGAATCTTATTATCGCATACTATACTAAATCTTGGCATCAAAGTATAGCTATTTGGGTTAAACGATCCAAGAAAGCCACGTTGTTAGAGGCCTTTGAAGAGGCCAACCAGATTGAAAAAGACATACTTAGTTTAAAAGACACTACTAGCAACAAAACAAAAACTAATTCTTCTTCCAAAAAGAAGATTGAAATCCTCCCTAGACCTACTCAAAGTAAAACGCAACCTGAAAGCTCTGATTTAGAAAACTTAACTAAAGTCGTTCAAAAACTGTCAAATCAAGTCATAGATTTGAAAAGAACGGCCGAAGAATCTTCTTCGAGCAAAGGGCCTTACAAACCCCCGTTCAGGAAGCCTTTTCCCACCAACCGACCTAATCCTACTACTGAGGGCCTTAATCTACAATGTCTGCAATACACCTTACAAACAATTCTAGAAGCCCAGTATAACTTGATGCCTCCTGAGATTCCTGAGGAGGTTGTTGAACAAGAGATAGTTCAAGAAGAAGAACCTTCTCTGAACATTTTTGGACACTTCTCGGATAACATCTTTCAAGCTAACTTCGAGACAGTTCATCCCTACAACACTAGGAGTAAGAAAACGAACAAACCTTCTTCCGAAAACACTACGACTTTTCCCCCAAAGCAATCTAAACCAGCTGAGGCTAAACAGAATTATGTAAACCCCAACTTAGATTATGATTTAGTTGAAGATCTTAAAAAGTTAAGGGCTAAAATTTTTGTTTATGAGTTATTGAAATTTCCGTTTCTGCTGCAAAAAATGTTACAGAACATATTAGAGAATAGAAAAAATGGTAATCGAACCAGTAATAAGGTTGTTCAGAACAAAGTTCCTAAGAAGACTTCCACTAAGAATAACCCTGATCCTCAAGATAAAGGAAGCCTTCCTGTAAATAATGTAAATAATGTAGATAAAGTAGCTTTAGAAACTGCGAGTAAAAAACCACAAACTACCACCCTTAGTACTCGCAGGAATGTACCTCCATTTTTGTTAACTTTCAAAATCTTTAATAGAAACATGCACAATTGTATGGTAGATTTAAGAGCGACATCCAATATAATGCCATGGTCTGTATGTCAGAAGATTAATGCTGAGGTCGAACCATGCACATTAAGAATCATTCAACTTGATCGAACTAATGTTAAAGTTATAGGCGAGATAAGGAATGTGCTTATAAGATTATCGTCTAACCCCAAGGTTCATCAAGTAATTGATATTATCGTTGTGGATATTCCAAAAGTGTACGGTATGTTTTTAAGCAGGGACTGGTCGGAGCAGTTACATGGCTATTTCGCGACAGATTGGTCTCACCTATGGCTTCTAGAGAACGACAAGCCCAACAAAATCAAGGTAAATCGTGAACACTACCTTAAGTTCACGGTCATAGATTTGAACGACCCCAACGAACCATTTACACCTTCTACCGATTCACCCAAAATACAAGGGATGGATACCTTTTTCGGCAATTTCATGGCTGAGACTTCATAAATCACCAATCCAGAACAACAGACCGAGATTGTGGCATATGTGCAGCCAACAACTTCTACACAATGGTCTCATGTACCCGATAAAAATCAAATTTGGTCTCTGTATTTTGACGAGTCAAAGTCCAAAGAAGGAGCTAGTGTAGGCTGCGTTATTATTGATCCGACAGGTAACAAAACCCTGATTGCATGTAGGTTAGAATTTGAATGTACTAATAATACAACAGAATATGAGGCTTTACTGCAGGGCCTCAGAAAAGATTTAGACATGAACATTCAAAACTTGACTGTCTTTGGCGATTCCGAAATCATGGTTAGACAGGTAAGAGATTCTATCCACTGTCTGTCTTCGCATCTTAAGAGCTACCAATCCAAGGTATGGAATTTGATGAATAAATTTTCCGCTTTCAATATAAATTCTATTCCTAGATTGAATAATTCTGAAGTAGATCTCTTAGCTAATGTAGCTTCTAAACTCTTTCCCGCAGAAAGCTCGTCCCCGGATGCATTCTCCGTTGAACTATTGTTCAGGCCATCCGTTCCTGACGACATCACGAATTGGAGATTCTTTGACGACGATCAATAGATTATTAGCTTCTTGCATATGGAGGAAAATTTTCAAGGCGCGGTGATAGACAAATGCACTCACGACGAAAATTTGCACGATTTCACGGTAATACCAGATCTGAGAACTCCTAAATCTTCATCGGACATGGTAAATTCGATCCCTAAATTTGTAGTTAGATTAGAGAAGTTTTATGATCTTCAAGATAAAGTCAAAAAATCGGTCAACTGTAAAACCAATAGTTCCTCATTATCATATGAAAAAGTAAACTTAGGAACTAATGACAATCCGCAGTGCATTAATTTAGGGGTTGGGTGTTCTGAACAAGAAAAAGTTTCATTTATTAAATTGTTCAAAGAATTTAAAGATGTTTTTGCGTGGACGTATGATAACCTTAAGACTTTTGACCCTAACATCATACAACACGTCATTCCTATGAAACCCCAAACCTTACCCTTTCAACAGAAATTAAGAAAAATACACCCTAAGCTTGAACCGACCGTCAAAAAAGAATTAAATAAAATCTTGAATGCTAAGATAATTTTTCCAGTTAGGCACACTCAATGGGTTTCTAACCTTGTCCCTGTCCGAAAGAAAAGCGGGGAAATTCGACTTTGAGTCGATTTACGAAACCTTAATAAAGCGTCTGATAAAGACAACTACTCTGTCCCACCCATGGAATAGATCCTTCAACAGGTATCTGGTTCTGAGAGGCTATATTTATTGGATGGTTTCTCAGGGTACAACCAATTCCTAATGTCTCCTCCAGACCAACTTAAAACTACCTTCCGCACTCCATGGGGCACCTACGCTTATCGAAAAATGCCCTTTGGATTGATTAATGCCGGTGCCACTTTCCAGAGAGAGATGGACATCGCTTTCCGAGGCTTGATCAATCGGTCCATTGTAGTTTACCTGGATGACATTACCATCTTTTCGAAAAACAAAACCGATCATCTAGCTCATTTAAGAGTCATTCTACAACGATGTCGTAAATACGACATTTCCTTGAATCCTAAAAAATCCATCTTCGCAGTAGAACAAGGTAAACTCTTAGGATTCATTGTATCAAGCGAGGGGATGATTATCGACCCTGAAAGGACTCAAGCCATCATGAAACTTCCCTCTCCCTCATCGAAAAATTCTATGCAGTCTTTCTTAGGCCAGATAAACTTTGTCAGGAGATTCATCCCCAGTTTCTCCGAAATGGTCAGACCTTTACAGAATTTAATTAAGAAAGACGTACAATATCATTGGGGACCCCTATAAAATCAAGCTTTTAATGCAATAAAAAAGGCCATAATAGACGCTCCTTCTCTCATGAGCCCCGACTTTTCGCAAGACTTTACACTCTACACTTTCGCTTCTGACCGTTCCTACGTTTCCATCCTTACTCAAAAGAACGCCGAAAACAATGAAGTACCCATTGCCTTTATGAGATCTGCTTTCAAAGGCGCATAACTAAAGTACCCAGTGGTAGATCAGAAATCCTACGCTGTTTTCAAAGCAGTCAAACGCTTCCGGTCTTATCTTTTGAAATCCAGGACGAAGATTATTGTCCCGTACCCAGTCGTTAGGAACCTGTTAGTGCAGAAAGAGCTAGGAGAAAAGAGGGCTAACTGGGTTACTTCTTTACAGGAGTACGACATAGAAATTACCCCAGCTCAGATAGTGAGAGGCCAAGGGTTATGCAAGTTAGTGGCTGATTCAACAGCAGGACAGCAAGAAGAAAGCGATAGCTCAAACCCAGGATAGCACGATCAAAATGCAATCTACTGTACACAAAACTCTGTCAGTCCCTGGTACGACGATATAAGATTTTGTCTTGAACATGGGTCAACCCCCCATCACCTGGATCCCACTAAAAGAAGAGAATTAAGATTAAAGTCTGCCTCCTTTCATTTGGTTAATGGTATTCTGTTTCGTCAAAATTTCGATGGCGTACTGATGCGCTGTCTTGAGAAAGACGAAGCAGAAAAAGTCTTACTAGAGTTGCATGCAGGAGAATATGGTGGGCATTTTGGTGGTGACACCACTGCTCATAAAGTTTTGAGAGCCGGTTATTACTGGCCCACACTTTTTAGAGACGCCCATGCTTTGTGTCGCAAGTGTATTATTTGTCAAAAAGCATCAGGGCGGTTACAGAAACCAACCTTTCCTTTGCAGCCCGTGTCAGTAGACTCTCATTTTCAACAGTGGGGCCTTGATATCATAGGTCCAATCAACCCGCCATCCTCACAGCAGCATAAGTTTATCATAACAACCACAGATTATTTCACCAGGTGGTCTGAAGTTGCCGCATTAAGAACTGTAAATACCAGTCAGGTAATCGCCTTTCTAAATTCGAATATTATCACTCGTTTTGGTATCCCTGATTGTTTAGTATTCGATAACGCTTCTTACTTTTTGTCTCTTCATATGAGTCAGTTCGCTTTACAAAAAGGAATTAAATTGAAGTATTCTGCTAGCTATTACCCCTAGGGCAATGGATTGGCAGAATCAACAAATAAGAACCTGATTAAAATTATCAAGAGAACGATATCTGAGAATCACAAAAACTGGCATAATGCACTATTAAACATGATTTGGGCTGACAGGGTAACACCGAAAAATGTTGTAGGTAACTCCCCTTTTTTTCTTGTTTATGGCAGAGAAGCAATTCTGCTACCACACATTCTTCTTCCCTCACTTCATCTATCACAGAAAATACAAGAAGAAGACTACATCCCCCTTTGGAAAACTAGATTAATGCTTTGATGAAACTAGAAGAGGTAAGAGCCCAAGCCAAACGTAAGTTAGATCAACATCAACTAGTGGTCAAAAGCTGGTTCGATTCTAACTCTGCCTCTGATAGGAACTTCAAAGTAGGTGACCTCGTCTTGAAATGGGACAAACCGCATGAGGGAAAGGGAGAGCACACGAAATTTCAAAACTTATGGCTTGGACCGTTTTTAATTGCTGAGAAGTTGGGTCCCATCTCTTTCCGATTGCAGAATCTAGAAGGGCAGCCTGACACCTATCCGGTGAATGGCCAAGCTCTGAAAAGATATTTTTCTTGATGACAACCCTTTGTATATTATGTACATATTTTTCTTTTGTTTGCTTTTGTTTGTTGTTTTGGTTTTGATTTTTCCTTTGCTATGATCAGTTTTGTTTTTGGAAATACACATACCTGAATTTTGAAACTATTCAGACAAAGAAAACAAAAAATTCTTTCACAGAAATGACTGCTGAAACATTGTATAAACATCAATTATATACTTCTGAAATTTACATCTGTGTTGGCAAAAAATATTGTTGTTTGAAAGAAGTTAACTGATTTTGATCTATGAGTAAAGCCTGTCACGATCATCTGTTATCTTCTTACACTGCCCCTATTCCTTAAGGGAACGAATCAAAAGATGTATCCCTGCTTTAGAAGGTTGTTTCTTTAAACAAACCACCTCTGGATCTTAATCAAGGACAAGTTCTAAAACATTATGTTGAGGTCTGTAAAAAATATGATAAAATATCATAGTTTTCAGTGTCACCCCACTCAATTATATATCTTTAAAAAACAAAATAAATCATTAAAAGAGCTGTGGGAAGTGCTTGTAAACCCGCCGGGATGCTGAACAGGTCTGCTGGCAGCAGGTAAATGCATGCATGACGCCAAGACAACTTTGTCGGGGTACTGAACAGGCCTGCTGGCAGCGAACCAATGTCGGGTATATGAAAATTCGTAAATATGAAACCTCTGACCTTAAGTGTCCTTTATTCTGATCTGGAACTTCTTGGCAGGATACAGATATCAGAGTGGGTTAAATGGAAACCCTGTCGAGACTATGGACGCCTGCTGGCAACAGTGGCTCTGTCAACAGTATTGGGGATTTTATCTTTAATGTCATGGCTCGCTTATCTTAAGACTGCTATCAGTTTTCATCCTTTAAACACTGCTGGAATATTTGATCATTGATGATGTTTAAACAATTTTCTGGTTATTTCTATGGAATTATTCCTGCTATCCTAATTTGAATTCATTTTTTTTGGCAGAGATAACTGCTTCTACTAGTGTGTCTCCATTGTTGGTAGCCAATTCGTTTTTTTTATCCTATCCTTATAAGCTGCCTACACCAATGTTTTGCAACCCTCGATTTTCATCGCAATCTTTGGAATAAAACGACGTTATTATTTCATGCATTTGCACAACTGCCTTTGTTCTCGTTTTCACGACTGCAAGCGTGAAAAATTTGATTTCGAAGTCACATTAAAATTGTCACTGGTCACTCTTGTCTATGTGTTTATTGCATTTTCAATTTAATTATAGTCGCACAGTCGGCAAGATACCAAGATCTTTACTCATTTGGCATTATTTAATTGTTAATATGACTTCGTTTTTATAAGACTGTGATGATATTCTTATGATCGAGTTTTTGATACATTGGTGGTTTTGATGTTCTATAGTCTTTCATCGATTTCTTTGACACAATTGGTTTCATGAAAACACATTGGCGTTGTGCTTAAACTCTTGGTATAAATCATTTCATACAACACATATTTTATATGATCGAACCCTTGGTGTTCATTTCGAATCATTATTTTGGTTTTAAAACTATGCTAAACCTATTGCTCGCGCAAATGTCTGGTTGACTTACCATAAATTTTATTGATTGTTTGAATGGCATAGTTTTTGACATACAGAATAGTGATTTGAATCGTTTTATGCGCCGTCGGTTGTACTGTGGGAAATGACTGTTTTGCATGGGCTGAGTTAGCTCCACCACCCTCGCACATTCAATCATTAATGCATTCCCCCTATCCCGACATAACTCTGATGTTTTTGGGTAAGCCTGTGTGCCTTCGATCTTGCCATTACCCTGTTCGAACCCTTGGATGCAAACCCTTTCCCACTGTGTGCTCCTGTCTATGGCACCAGTGGTGCGCGTAGAACCAAACGGCCGCCAAACTCTGTTTCTATTCAATAATGCCCGTAAGGATTTGGAAAACAATGGTTGGCTGGTGTTTATACAGAGGTTCGAGGGATTTAACCTTTTGGTTGCCCAACAATTCGCCCTCACCTTCGACGGATGTAGGGCTAAAGTTGGAGATGTACAACTTGAGATCAATGAGGAATTCGTAAGCTTAGCCACAGGACTACCAGCGACAGGGCAAAGGTGGTTCAAAAGTTCCAAAGTTGACGAGGTTTCGTGGCCTCTCCTTTTCACTTCACGAAAGATTGTTTCCTGTGATAAAGGTATGCCTATCACTACCCTCAAACCTAGGTGGCACGATCTTTTGGTAGTCATTAAACAATTTGTGACTTGTGAAGGTCGGAATGGCCTGGTGTTCTTGTATCACCTTCGGTTATTGATGATTTGCATAGGCTATCCCTTAAATATGCCGCATTACATCTTGCATAGTCTTTACAAGATGTCTAAAGGATTCAAGTGTGAGAAGGATAATAGTAGCCTTTTTCATCACGGCTTGATTAAACTCATTATTGTCCACCATTTAAACCTTAGTGGCGATAATTGGCAAGCCTTCCTATCAAGGAATGGCTTTGCCAATGCCGAGTCTGCTCAAATCGAAAAGGTTGTGGTTACATAAACTTTGGTTGCGCCATCCATGCCATTTCATATCCTTCTACCCCCTATCAAACCCTCAGAATGCCCTGACATCAACCTACCCGATACTACTGTAGACCCGGGTGCTAAAGAAAATATTAAGGTCGTCAAAGGATCTGTGAAGAAAAAAGGTAAGAGTGACACTACTGTCAACAGTAAGGGGAAGAAACATGCTCGATGGGTATCGAGATGTGCCAGGAATAAACCCAAGCAGAACGTCGACCAAAAGCCCATAGTGTTGAGCGAAGACTCGGATTCCGATATTGATCATTTCCTAGCTGAGGAGTACCCCTATTCCCATGGCCTATGCTCTAAAGAACCCTATGACTATGTCTCTAACCTACACCCGTGCCTTAAAAACGACCCAAACTATCTGGGAATTAAGTTGCACAAGGAAACCCCTGGTAACTTGAACAAACCCTCGCCTGTGATATCAAAGCCCGAGCAACCATCATGTAGCCAATGCAATGCTTGGCTAGAGAGTTATTACACCGACATTCCCTTGTTACAATCAAAGATCAAATAGTTAGAGGAATGGGTGACAGTGCTGGCGAAGGAGAACGAGAGGTTACAAGCCAGTGAGAAGAAACAAAAAACCACCGGTTCGATTGTCTTCAGGAATGTCGAAGCAACAATGGCTTTTGTCAATTCCAATTTATCATGATCGAAGCCTTTTCTTATTGCTCAGGTATGATTTTCAATATTAATTTCATTTTATGAGTTGGTTTGGATTAATATAACCGGTTGGATTTGCTTCCAATAGCTCTGTTCGTTTTGATTCAAAATGATTCTGTTGCTTTCATTTTACCAAAACAATTTCGCTATGAATCATGAGTGGAAAATTTGTTTGTTAAATTCGGACAAAGCTATGATTTAGTTAATGAGATCTTATTATTCTCATTTTAGTATAAATGATTGATTTGTTTTCGATTTTGTTTGGATTTATTTTTGAAACAATTCTGTATGGATAGTCGATTGGGTTTGATTTCGATTAAGTTCTGTTTGTTTCAATCCTGTTGTCTTCGATTTAGTAGGAACGATTCTGTTTTGGATTGAATCAATATTTTTGTTTTGGATTATGATTCCACCTGCACACAAGATTCGTTTACTAAATTCAGACGCGGCTCTGTTTTGGTTTTGCATAACGATTGTGTCGATCTTAAATCGGTTCAATTCGTTCCTGTTTGATTTGATTTGCAAACGATTGCTGTGTGCCATGATTAGCATGACCATTTGTATTTGTTTGATATAGTTTTATTAATTTGATAAATGATCCTGTTGATTTCATTTTGATTCGACAATGATTTTGTCAATGGCTGAGGCAACATAAACTATTGCATGAATGATTTGTTTAACTCGTTACAGTTTGTGTCAATTAAAATTGGTTCAAGAGATGATTTTGTTGGCTCTTCAACTGTCAATCGATTCTGTATGTTCCGAATTGGTAATGAAAGTCATTGGACAAATCTCACATATCCTGGTACCATTTGATCGATTCAATTATGATTTCGTTTGCTCTCAAATTAGCATAGAAGTTTTGATTTGAATGATTCGTTTGGTTTCCAATTAGCAATTAAATATTTGTTTAATAGTTTGAATATAATCCTTTAAGTTTTGGATTGATTTTAAAATGATTCTGTGATCAAATTAGACCAGCTACATAATCGCAAGATTCTGTAGCTAGTCTTAAAAATTTAGATTTTTATTAATTTTTATCAATAAAATACCCTCAAAACTTGTCTATTTTTGTCTTCTTTCAGGTGCATACGAATTACAATGATCAATTGGGCATGTTGTGGAAATTCAAGAGATATTTTGGATATGGTTTTGTTTTAGGTTGTTAGCTTGAGTAAAAAATAGAGACTTGGGATATTATCCCTAGATTTTTGTAAATTGTTTTGATAATTCCCACAGGGATGTTTTACCCTATGGGAGGTCTTTAAATACTTGTCATTTTTTGTAATGGGATCATCATCACTGTTGTGAGAACCAGACTATGGATTTATAATAATACATGACTGAGATGAAATTTGATGTCTTGTAACAGCTTTAGCTTTCAATATATCAAACTTTTATTTCAAGTTTTATTCATATTAGTTTGCAATCAATTATAGACTACTTTAGCTATCGTAATTAATTGCAGATTGATGTGACTTGGTTAATGTGTAATCCATATCTGATCTCTCTTATTTTAAAAATACAACAATTACTCTATTTCAATTTAATGAATATAGGTTTATCTTCTTCGTTAATTGAATTCTTTTGTACAAATTTTGCACAAGGATTTATCTGACTGCGATAATTTGTTAATTATAAGATTGCTGTAAATTTTTATGTCTTGTTTGTCTTGTTATTGATATTCGGAGAGCACACCTTCTTCCTGTTTACGAGAAGCTCGTGGAGAATCTGGTGTGGGTTTTCTCCCACCGAACAGCTATATCAACCATTGCATACAGGACAAACCTGAAGCATTACTTCAGGTCAGTTTGCTATTTGTATTTAATAGTTAGTTTAGTAGTGTTATATAAGTAGTTTAGATAGATATATGTATAGTTAAGATTTATAGTTAGATTTATTATTTTAGTTGCTTAGTTTAGACAATTTTTATTTAATTTCTTTCTCGTAAAATTATAAAAATAAAAAAACAATAGTTTCGCTGTCTTAGGACAATTTACAAATTATTTTTGCAGGTTTTCATTTAAATCTGTAATCTGTAAATATTGTATATTTGTAATTGGATCTGATTCTGTAGATAATTGAACATTTAATTTTATAGAATTATAGTTGTATGATTTAGGTAATAGATTGTATAATGTACCTTAGATTTGTTTATTAGTTTTCTTTAATTATTGTTTTCATTTAGATTAGTTCCTTAGTGTAGTTTTCTTTTGTTTTCCTAGGACTTAGATCGGCTAACGGAGCCACTAAACCCGTCAGGGTGGGTCATCCCAAACGGCTTGGGTTATCTAGACAACCCCGGACCGGATCCACTCTTCCAGTTGGAGAGCGTTCAATTTTGCCCGTCAACAAGTAGAAAAGAAAAAATCAGGTATCACGTCTTCTTTGATACTTGGAAACCTTTATTGAAAGACATTCAAGCCATTCAAGAAACAAAAAATAATGCTTGCAAGAAGTTATGGAATAGTTCGGATGGAGAATTCAGAATGTAGTCGATGCCACCCATTAATGAAGCCACACCTATCATGATAAGAATAGGTAAGGTGGAGAAACTTAGGGACGCCAACAAAGTAAATATTAAAAATGTGAAAAAGGAATCTCTAGAAGAACACCTGTGATGGATAATTAGGCGTGGAAAAGATGCTATCAGGAAAGCTAGAGAATATAATGAAATATTATTCACTCTGCAAGGAATATTAAGACTAGATGCAGAAGTAGAAGGACTCATAATGATAAAATATTTCTAACCACTCCAAATGTCTCACTCCCTCTATTTTGTAATTCTATTTTGAATAGGAATGCAAAGAGTTCCTTTTGTAAACTACCCTTTACTCATGATTGAGTCACAAGAATGTAAACAATTGGTCAAGTCATTCATACACTAGAATCAATGCTCCTACTTTTGTTTATTTCTTTGTATCCACCGCATGCTCTGTTGCTGGATCATTTCCTGGTGAATCAATCGCTGATGCTTTCATTCAGTAAACTACCCCTGTTACTAGTTTTGATAAAAATGGAATAGGTTATGCATTTGCTATGTCAGCTATTGATTTTGATGCTTTCTGTGCCTATGTTGTCTCGTAAATAGGCTCTATAACAACTGGAAGGGATCATGCCTACGGTCAAATTGAATCTGCTGGATAAACTGGATAAAGATACTGATGTGATTATTGGTGGTTAAATTGTTGGGACTGTGACTGGATCATCATCAACGAGATTTGCCTTAGCCGATACCTATGATGCCTTAGTGCTAAGTAAGTATACTGTAATATCATTAAGCTTGAGGTTACTATAACTCTTAGTCTATCATCTCTGAAAGATTCCACCGTAAGCTTAATGACAGGTAAGCTTTATTCATAGTACATGTTCAACAAATAAGTTATTCCATTCAGCTTGTTAACCAATGCATGAGGTTTACCAATTTATAAGGAAACATATTATGTCATAGTCTCTGTACTCTCCTGACAGGTCGTACTTTGTATATTAAAACACAAGAAAGTTATTAATAGTAAATCATGAGTCACCTATTATTGAAAGTTGTTTACGCACTCTGAACCATAAAAAGAACTAGGGATATAAGCTAGGCTATATCTAACATGGAACTCTGCATTCAAGCACTACGCTGAATAAATGATGCTTGCAATGTTTTCAACGTGTTAGTATAAAACTAATACTAACACATGAGAAAGTAATTATTAGGTCTATTAACTTGAATGATTGCTTACCAATGTTAGCGGCTGTGTATAAACACTCTAACCATTAGTGGTAAGAAAGGATGTTCTATGAATATTGACAATTACTCGGTCGAATGTTGTATCACCTCGTAGAATTTGACCACTATGTCATTATCCTGGTAGTAAATAGGCTAATCTCTACTATGATTATGGATAACCCTAAACTTTTACCATTAGTCATATATAAATAAATCGACGTTAGAGCTCTTAATACACGATGCCTTAATTATTATTGCCAGTAAGTAATATGATCTCTAAGTACTATAATTTCAGGACTAATAAGGCAGTAGAGAGTATGCCAGACGTATTAATAAGTTAATAATCATACCACCTTATTCTTTAATTAGAAAGTGACTTATTGATTACAAGTAGTATTGCTATGTGCGTAATATACCTTGCTTGACTAGTTCGAATCCTCTTTTTATTCGTGTAATTAGCATGGTGAGACTATAACATTAATGTTATGTAAATGTACAACGGAATTCATTAGACTTGGAAGTGTTGTACTCGCATTATTTAAGACCTGTTCTTGTTAAGTATTATTACCATAATTTAAGCTCATATTCTATAGTTGCTATCCCATATGTTATTATTCATACTCAACTATGACCCTATTGATCTATTTTAATTAGAGGCAAGGGGCGGGTTAAGTAAGGACAAAATAATTGAGTAAATGTAGTAGTTTATATTGTAGAGTACTCATAGTATAGTATCATTAGCATAACAGTTAAATATTAATTGCTGGTGAACTTCGAAAGGTTGATAAGATGAAATGAATCCTTAAAAGAATATGTTAAATTTTATTATTGATTAACAAATAAACGATTGTGCTTCATTTATCTGGTGTTAATATTTTAATTTCTGTTAATCACTTAAGTGGCAATCGGTTAGCTATCAAAGTAATTTTTAAATATGATTAGGTAAACATAAAAAAATAAACACATAAACGGATGTCTTTATAATAGCTAGGAAGTTAATGATTGAAATCATAGCCATTTATTTTGTGTGACTACTAAGAATATTCCAACCATATTTAATCCTGTCCATAAAAAACTTATTAAGCACTAAACCCCAATTAAATCTACCCATTATCAATAGGTGTACCCTTTCAGCGTAACTACTAATTACACTATTATGCCACATAAGCATATTGCCCTTACTCTTTTTGTATCCAACAGTGACTCCATATTTACCACCTCAGTAGCATTCAAGCTTACCTCCTCGTACTTTAATATGAAGTCCATGGTGCCATAGTTAAAGTGGCTCTATAAACTTTGTTGCTTTCCATATGATTCATGCACACAATATTCTCCCGGGTTACACTCTATCCTGTTTTCATTATCGGATTAAGAGGAAATAGACATGCTTACCAGATAGGCAAGGAGTTTCAGCTTCATTAATACCAGGTTACATAGCACAGTAATATGTAAAGAACTCTTCTAATTCATGGACTACGAGAGAACTTAAAGAGATAACAAGGTCTCCTTAATTAGGTGAGTATCATGGCAACCCAGAGTCTGTAAGATTACAACTACATCATTAATTATGCTATGAGTAATTGGATTCTTACAACTGTTGAAACGGTGATAACTAATTTCCAATTATGTTGGATATTGGCATCTTGTATATCCCTATTATTTAGGTTTCGGTTGAGGCATTTAGTGAGAAAGGGCTTCTAGCCCTTTCCAGGGTTGCCCGTTGTAAAGCTAATCGCAATCTCTGTTTTTTCCTTGATAATTAAAAGATTTCCATTGTTCCGTGGATGTTTCTCTTATAAGGTGAAGGAGAGTTTTACCACGTAAATATTTGTTCTCTTGTATGATTGTTTTCTGGACTGTGTAGATTTCCATTGTTCGGTGGATGTTTCCCTTATAAAGTGAAAGAGGGTTTTACCGAGTAAATATTTATTTTCTGGCCTGTGTGTTTCTATTGTATTTTTAACTGTAGGATTCTGCTGCCTAACAAGTGGTAACAGAGCTCGGTAACAGAGCTCGAGTAAGTGCAATCCGAGGAAGATTGTAGCAGAGGATGATAGAAGGAGATAGCTTCGCATAAGTGATGGCGACTACAGCTGTGGTTCACGTGGATACCATGGAATCACTGGTAGCTATAGCAGAATAGAAAGAGCAGCACTAGGCATGCCTGCGAGGACATGAAGGGGAATTTTGGGAAGAGAGGCCTGGGGATCGAAGCACCACGACTATGGAAAATGCAGAGTTTCCAGTATGTTTATGATCTGGTTGAAGGCCTTATGAGAATTATGGAGGGTGAACATGTTGGTCCTTTCAATCTTGGGAATCCTGGCCTTGAACATTCTCGGACTTGCCAAGCATGTTGGGGCACACATTTTTGCTTACAAGTACTAGTGAGGTTTATGGAGATCCTCTTGAACATCCTCAAACTGAAGCATACTGAGGAAATGTTAATCCTATCGGAGTCCGCAGTTGCTAGGATGAGGGTAAGAGAACAACCAAAATTATGACAATGGACTATCACAGGGAGAAAATGTTGAGTTTCGTATTGCTCGAATCTTCAATACATAGAGTCCGCGAATGTGCCTTGATGATGGCTGGGTTGTAAGTAATTTCGTTTCTCAGGCTTTGCGCAAGGATCCTTTGACAATTTATGGAGTTTCCTAAGCACCATTGAGAAAGTGGGAGCCCAAGAACAAGATAAAATATACGAGGCAAACAAACACGGTGAGGCTACGCTCACTTCTTGATATTAAACGAAGACGGATTACATCCTTATATAGGAAAAGACTCTCCCGAGTCGGCTACATGCAAACCAAAAGACAACTAGACAACTGACTATGAACTGACTCTTCTAACTGGCGCTTACAACCCGCGCTTATTACTGGAGCTAACAACTAGCTAACATCTCCATTATTTCCAAGTCTCCCCCTTAATGGAGAATGGATTGACTTCGACACCTAACATCTCCCTAAACA
>ML798906.1:150747-163939 GCA_009831015.1 Picea engelmannii | reverse complement strand
TAATTCCATCCAATGCATTACATGATATGGTGGGAGTCAATTCTTCAGAAGAAATATCTTATACATTTTCATCTTAAGATAACTCTTTTTCTTGTTCTTGTTCTTCTTCCTCTTCACAATCTATGTAGAATAATTTATTCTCACCACACTTATGTCTCTTACTGTACTTGATGTCACAATTAAAGAATAAATCGTTTTCTTTTCTTTCCTCCAATTGTTGAGGTGTCAGCCTTGTAGGTTGAGGTGGTTTAGAAGAAGGAACATTATTCTCTCAATAGTTGTTAGGAGTCGTCCTTCTAGTAGCCATAGCCATATTTTTACTTTCAACATTTCTCACCATCTTGAACACATTTTCCAATGATTTGGGTTCCAAAAGGCGAACCTCATGTTGAATTTTATCCTTTAAAGTTCCTATGAATATATGAATCAGGTGCTCATCTGGAATATCCATTACCTTTATATTAAATCTTTGGAAGTTCTCAATGTGCTTCACAATTGAACCCTTTTGCTTGAGATTTATCAATTGGTTGAAGAAGGTATTGCTCCTTGTATCCTCATAGTGTGCTATAATTTCTTCCGTGAAAATTGTCCAAGTGACAAGTGATTTGCGAGAACAAAGCCATATATACCACACAAAATGATTGGGTTCTAAATATAAAGATGTAATTCATACCTTTTTTTGTGTGTGTCACATCCTGTATATCAAAGAACTGCTCCATCTGGAGTATCCCTATGATTGGATCCTTGCCATTAGTCTTCCTCATATCGATCTTAGGAAAGTGGTTGGTCTTCATCCCAAATTTGGAGTATTCCATTCTTGATTCATCTTCCTTGTGTCCTCATCATGAATTTCATGGGAGACATTGTCACTTTTAGGTGGCCTCTCTATTAGAAACTTTTTCAATCCTTCCATGATATCCCCTTTTAAACCATCCATCTTAGTATTCATCATCGCTTCCAGCTCAGCTTTAGTTGAATCCATCACCCCTTGTAGTTCATATTTTGTTATTACCTTATTTTTTAAATCATTTATGTCCCTTCACATTTCTTCACCTTCATCAAGAGTCCAAGTAGGATTGTCTGAAGGCTTATTTGGTGTAGAATTTCCATTTTTTGGTGGCATGTTGACTAAGTATCACTGCAAGTTAGGAATTCTTAATTTTCTTAGGCAAAGGTCCTTACAAATAAGGGAGTGTTAGGTGCTATAGATATTTGATATTCATGCAGGGTCCAACAATAGTACTCGACCTGATATCTCAGGGAACTAACTAAGGAGGCTTGACCATGCCCTTAGTTGTATTATTCGACTAGACAGGTACTAGAGAGTGATCTCTTCGAGTGTTGTTCTCGGTGTACTATAGCAACAAGATGGCCAAAAGGTTTACTCGGTAAGTCTCAAGATTATAGGGGGTCTCCATATATACACCAGGTACGTGGGAGCTCAAATCTGTAGTAGTGTTGTCTAATGCACAACCGTTCGAAAGGGGCCTTCCTATATACTCTAGGTACGTGGAATAACCACATTGTTCCTAGGTTGTAGAGCTTACTAGTAACGAATAATCCTATGTTTAGAGATGTCGGAACATGTCTGTACCAAAAAAAAGTCCTACATTTCTCTCAAATTTATGTGATATTCCTTTTATCCCACTTTATTCTACTTGTTTAATCAACCCAATTAGATCTTCTAGTCAAAAGATATGCAAATTTTCCAAAAACAAAAAATACATATTTTAAACCCTGATTTGGAGGTTGTTCTGCTAGCTGACCTTTATTTTGTTTTATCTTTACAATTTCATCCCTTCTGGGTTTGAAATTTCATTATGTATTTCTTTGATATGTCCTCTCTGCAATGCCACATGTCTGATCAGAATTGGATGTGCCAACTGGAAATTATGGTGACTTCCCCACACCTTGCTTATTTTTTTCCTTTCAGGAGAGTGTACTTGTAAAGCGTGCCAAGTGCACAATGTGTGATATATTATTCTAAAAATTGCACCAAAAATGAAAAATATTGTCCACTATCCAATTCAACTAGTCTCACTTAATTTGGATACTCATTGAAGAATATATCATTGTTTTACCTGAAACACCTATTTGAGACTAGTTAATAGGACTAGTCATCTACCCTATATTACATAGGGTGTATATCCAAAATTAGGATGAAACATAAGCTAAAATTTTTACCATAGATACCTTGATAATTCGTATGAATATCCTCCTATTTTCACTATCTGATTCATCACAAACAAAAGGGTATAGCTAAAAGTATGAAATGGATGAATTCATGATGATTCAGGAACCCGATCTTCCATAGGATATATCTCTGAAAGTGTAAATCCCCAGAATATAATATTTTAGCCACAAGCACTTTTGTCCATCCACTAAATATCCACCAAGGAGTTCCTTAAAAAACATCGCAGAATAAAAAAAAAAATAAAAAAAAATAAATAAAATAAAATAAAATAAAAATAAAAATGTGTCTCAGATGCAACAACAAAGCTCCAAGACCTTGATCTCTAATTCCAAATGTTAGGAAACAAATATCAAAATATCATAAGAACATCATAATAAGTACTCCACACCTTGACAAAGAGATAATTTCAGATAATAAGCCTCTTCGAGGGGGAAACCTCCTTATACACCACATAAATTCACAAATACAAGATGATTCCAAATGAAAAGGTCTCCTTGGTATATATATAGTAGACTAGGAGGTACAATTACAACTGAAGGACCCAAGATAACATAAATAAATAAAACAACACTAATGTAATATGCCCCAATTAAGGGGTAATCGGTCACTATTTAGGGCTTAACATCCAAGGTGGCACGTGTGAAGATAAGCCTTCCAAGGACAAGGCGTCATTCTAGGAAGGTTCCACATCATCCCCATATCAAACAAGAAGGTGGGGATTCAAGCCCACATCACCACCAAGTGAACCTAAAAGGCCAAACATCCTCCCAAATGTGTGACGTCAAGCTCCCCGAGAGAGACATTTTTGGCAAAAGTGGGTGACATCACCTCTTCTTCATCATCCGGAGCCTCGTCCAAGTGCTAAGGACATCCCTCAAGGTGAAACATTCATCATTCCATGCCTCCAATGTGTGGGGAACATAATCTATCTCATTCAATTTCAATCCCTATAAAGGTCCAAGTGGCTTATCCCCCTCATGAATGTCTTCCACCGGGAAAGGCCCTACAAAGACAAGAAAATATACCCTCCAAGGGTCCACAAGTCACATGTATCATGCCAAGTAAGCCACATTTAATAAAAGAACCACCCAAACATGTGCATTAAGTCCCCCCTTTTCAAACTAAAAAAATTCTCAAAGACCTTATAAACATTTCCAAATTTAGGTATGCGAGGGTTGTTATTGTGCCCTATTGGGTAGGCCAATCACCAAGTCTAGGAATTTTTCCCAAGAAGACCCTATCTAGGCCATGTAGTGAATATGAGGTGGATGGGGCTAGGAATTTTTGGCATGGGGTTCCTGACATATCAAGGGCTCATATTATCTCATTTATGGGTGCTTTTGTGGTGGGTGTGTTGCATCCCTTCATTTTCAATGCAACATGTTTTCAATCCCTTTATTTTCCTTTAAGTTGTTATGGTTCGAGCATTGAATGTTATGTGAAAGGAAATAAAAAGAGCACCGCAATTCCAATTGAAGATAGAACACATTGTGTGACACATGAACTGGAAATTAAAGGACACCACAATGCATTCCCCCATCAAGCGGGACATTTTAATGATTTTATTTTTTAAAGGTGTTTCTTTTTCATGGAGAAGCGTTTCATTGCTCTTATGACCTTAACGTGAGCATATAGAAGTATTGATTATGTCTCTTGAATTTTAAAGTGCTAGCTAAAACAGGTCTTGGCCTTCAACTCCTTCTTCCCATGAAACAAGGTACACACCCGTCTTGTGGTCAATGAGCCCAAAAAACCAAAAGATGAGGAAATGAAAAGGAAGAGGCATGGAAATTAGTAAGTATGTGTGGGAATGGTATGATGACCCTTCAAGGAGACCCCCCAGTGGAAACCCTATTATCGAGGGTGACCCACTTACTAGGAAACCATGTCAACCACCAAAGTGAAATGAGACAAAAGGTATAATTTCCAAGAAAACATTTTCATAATAAAGAAAGGACTCTTTACAACATGCTCAAATGATTCAATTATTAAAGTGATACTTAACATGAGACCGAAATTGTTACCTCATGAAGCAAGATCTACTATCCTTTCTGGGCCAGGCTGGTGTGGTGGATGTTGCTATGTTGCTATATGTAACATTCAATTTTACTGAGAACATTTTATACTGACTTATTCTTTGAGGACACTTGTGAGCAAGTGATCTGGTTATGATACATTATGATTATGCTTTGATTATGAGTTATATTTTGATGTCATTGATTATATGTTAATTTCTAGATGTATATTTATTGACAAGAATTATTGATGAGTTTCCCTAAGTGTGCAGTATACATGACAGGTTGATGATGCTGACAACATCAACATACTCCCTTGGACTCCAGATTGAGTCAGGGAGTGGTATTGTATTTGGTTTGAGTATTTGATTTACACGCATGTGATTTATATGATGATTTAGTATGGATATTATGTATATGGATTATTGATAGTGTTCTTGTCAGTGGATGCAGGCTCAGTGATGCTTTCTAATCCGACTCACATAAGGAGTAAATGGGTTATGCACAGAAACTAGATAGTTGAGGGAGAGGTGTGACAGCATCCCATCCACAACCTACTAGCACTCTCGCCATGACCTAGATGCATGGTCAACGATTACCTCATTCTGAGAGGTCCACAATGTCACAAGGTAAGATCAAGACAGTCACTCACGAGGAATTCTAAGGGGCGCACAATAAGGCAAAATTCTTATTCCTTAGACAAACCTTAGTCTCTCACAAGATCGACTGAGTGGAGTGTTGACTCCAAGTGTCGAACAAACTTCCAAACTAGTCAAAGGCAAGTGGCACCCTTGGAGAACGAAGGTGTGTCTTGAAGGGAACTTTGTGTAATTAATTTATGAGTCAATAGAATCAAGAATGTCTAGAAAATAAAAATAAAATACTTAGACTTTGATAGAAAAGAACATGCAAACAATTATTAAATTAAAAACAATAAATTACAAAGAGTCTAAGTCTAAAAGAGGTTTGTTTTAGTAAAACACAAAAAGGGAATAAAATTATCTAAACTAGTAAGCTAAGTAAATGAAGTAAAAATAATAAAAGTTAGGTAGATGCACATGTGTGCACGAAAATAATAAAAAATATTTATAAATAAAAAGAAAATAAAACATGAGAGAATGGGTGGTTCACATAGAGAATCAACCTAACTAAAAGAAGATTCATAATCCATATCAAACTAAGATCTAGTTAGGGAACACAAAATAAATGATGGATTGGGGAACTAAGAGACAACTAAGAGGAAAAATAGGAACACATTGGGGAATGTGATGGAAATTGTCTAATTAAATAAATTTAAAAGAGAAATTACATGTGCAACTTGGGGAGAGTGTGACACATGTAGTGGGTGAATAATATTTTAATCAAATTATAAAAATTTAATTATTTATGCATGAGGACATGTGTCATTAGAACTTTTTCTATAAAATAATTGGAGAGAATGAGAGAGGGACCTCACTTTTGTTAGTATTGCTATGCTTCCAAAAATTTTCTTGATTAAGTTTTACTTTTGAGAGTTGGGTTCAAAACTTGTGAAAGAGTGGAAGCTCTTCCTTGAGAGGGAAAATTTTGGGTGCTATTGAAATTTGGGTTTTTGTGTGTGGCCCTTTTGCAGCTCGGGGGAGCTAAGGGGGAAGAAGAGTACCACTAGCGTTGGCTGGGAGGTATCAGTGAAGTCATTGGATTAGCAGGTGAAGGATCAAATGTTGCACGAGAGTTCAAATTGAGAATCATCCTCAAACATCATCAATTGTGGGTTAAGATATTTCAATTTATATCTGAATTATAATAGAATGTAAATTATGTATTCTACTGATGTTGGGAAGGAAATTTATTAATGCTATAATGATTCTGATCTATAATTTCATTACCCCATTTTATGGTTGACGATTGAATGTAATAAACATTTGTAGTTGAATAGATTATTCCTGAAGGTTACTAGATTGTCCAGGAAAAAAAATCATGTGTTAGAGGATTTTCCACGAAAAATCCTCTGGTAGATAAATTACGTATAATTAATGATCTCATGATCTTTTGTATATCAAATATTTCTCTGGTTTTACTATTAAAAGTAAATGACTTAATATTCCTTTAACTGATAGATTAACCATTATCGTTGCAGCCTTCAAGGCACTCTCGGTCTGATTTTCTCCAGTAGATAATTGAAACTTAGAAGGATCTATCAGCGTTTAGGGAAATAATTACTTTCATTTAATCACCAATCAAAGATTTTTTACTATAAATTCCTTGAATTGAATCATATAATGCGTTGTATTAATACTCTTCTTGCACACGGTTTTCTTTTCATAGTAGAAATATGAATCATTCTAGTGGCTAAGAGTTCCTCGATAGACTTAATGAACCCAAAATCTTATGGATGTCACTTCTTGGAGATCATCGTTCCATTGCCTTATGGGTGGTCCTAAACTAAAGAAACAAGTAAATTATAGCAGAGAGTAAACATTTCGGTAAAGTTGGACAATTACTATTCCACTAAATCGTTCGATAAAAATCAATGTGACAGTACCCCAAGTGACTTAACTTATTTCTTAAAGTAAGTTGTTTTTATCAATGTCTTTCTCTGTTAATATTATCCTGCAATGTGATTTGTGATGGAAATTGTAGTAAGTAATTAGCTAATTAAGTCATTTTGGAACGATCCATATCTAAAGATCTTGTCTCTCAAATTCTATCATTGCAATAATCTGCATGAATATATTCTAGCTTGACATACCCTACAGAGTTCAATAAGACAAATGAAGTTTGTTATTGTCCACTCAGACTGCATTTATCATCCTTATTGTCTATTTCTGAATTTTACATCTCTATTTGGTATCTACGGAAATGTTTTCGTTATTTTTACTTATGATACAAGTCATGCTAGTGGTGTTGAAATATTGTAACTGTAAAGAGTATTCTATTTATTATTGAGTTATTATTAATTAGATCAATCCCCTTTTGTGGATTGGTTAAACCCTAATTATATCATGCTAATTAAGAAGTCGGCCCCCAGGCTCAATTAAAGTGGTTTTAGCCACTAAGTGAAGAGGTCAGCCCTGCCCAGTGAAGAGACACCTCCCTAGTGTCTGTTGGCCAGTATAAATAAGAGAGGATATCTCCTCATTAGCTCACTCACTCATCTCACTCATCTAGTGCGCAAGTTTGAAGGAAGTTGCACTTGCCAGTTGCCAAAAGAAGAAAGAGAGAGGTGCATTGCTCAGTGTTAGATATTCTCTAGTGTTTTGGTTTATTGCCTTAACATTGTATTGGCTATCTATATTAAGGAAGTTTTTGATGGGTTTTCTCCCCCATGAGGGTTTCCCAGGATAAATGTTGTGTTTAAATATTGTAACTACAAAGAGTATTATATTTATTATTGATTCATTATTGATTAGATCAATCCCATTTTATGGATTGATCATGTCGGGATTTGTAAATGACTAAATCCGATTTTGTGGATTGGTCAAACCCTAATTATATAATCCAAGTTAAGAAGTCTTTCGCAAGCCTAAGTTTTAACCACTAAGTGAAGAATTCGGCCCTACCCAGTGAAGAGACACCTCCCTAGTGCCTGCTAGCTAATATAAATAAGAGAAGCTAGCACCTAACTCATTTAGCTCACTCATCTAGTGCGCAAGTTTGAAGGAAGATGCAGTTTCCAGTTGTCAGAAGAAGGAATTAGAGAGCGGCGCATTGATCAATGTTGGATACTCTAGTTTTTTGGTTTATTGTCTTGGCATTTTATTGGCTATATATATTAAGGAAGTTTTTGCTAGATTTTCTCCCCCATGAGGGTTTCCCAGGATAAATGTTGTGTATCTTGTGATTTTTTTTCTCTCAGTGATCCTACCTATTCTATTTTTATCTAGTAAATTGAAAAGAAACTTAATAGTTGCTCTAAATTTAACATGGTATCAGAGATAAACTAAAGAGATCGCCTATCAGTGGATAAAGACAAACAGTCACTGTTGTCGTACAAGAAAATTAGGGATTTTATTGAAGAGTAATTTCAACCTGAAAATCATCAAGGAAGTGTTCCCTAGTCTAGTGCGCTCATTGGCAGCTTGAGTGCACTTTTCCAATGGAAAAAACTCTTGGAAAGTGAAACCCTAGTTTTCACTCATACCAGAAAACCAGGAAACCAGAACTAGTACCAGAAGTACCATTCCAAAATTGTGCAAGCTCAGTTTCAAGGGGTAAAAGTTGGATTTTCATAAAAATGATTGCACCATGATACTCGCCTCATCCAAGCGCACCTCCTGGTAAGTTCAGATCTAAATTCTAAGCAATTTCATTTTTTGGTCATTTTCCCACCTTCAGGTCAAGATGTCTGCAAGAACCAAGCTTGTTGACAAATTAGAAGGTGTGGATAACTTTCGTGCTTGGAAGTATAGGATTTCACTCATTCTTGAAGAGAATGACCTAGCAAAATTCATCAAAGAAAATGTACTAGAACCCGCATATGCTACAACTAAAGAAAAGTACTAGAAATACATGGTTAGGGCCAAAGGAATCATTGCAGACTCTATCAAAGATCACTTGATCCCTCAAGTGGAATCTAAAGATACCCCAAAATAAATGTTTGATTCCCTAACCAAATTATATGAAGGAATAAACATTAACTGAAAGATGAACTTGAGAACTCAACTCAAGAATACAAAGCTGCAGAAAGGAGAAACAATTCATGAATACTTCTCTAGAATCTCTCAATTTAAGGAACACCTAGAAGAAATTGGTGATACCCTAGATGTAGATGATGAGACAAGAAAAATATGAAGGAAGTCAAGAGAATAAGATCATGTTAGAGAACCATCAAGAGAATGAGTTAGAGAAAGCTCAAACTATGTTATCACAGTTGAAATAAATGATGAATGATCACAAAGATGTCAGTTTACCAGATATCTTGAAGGTAAAACAATGCATAAATGCAAGAATAGGAGAATTTGACATAGATTGTGTCTTCGATGAGGAAACACAAGTGAATATTATGATAGAATACACTTGGGAAATTTTTGGAAAGCCTATTGTGATACCTTCGTTGGGAAGGATAGGCTTGTTTAACGGAAAGATGATAACCCTATGTGGAAGAGTTACTAATGTACCTATTATTACTCATAGAACATTGACTGAAGAGGATTTTAAAATCATTAAGTTTGTTGAGAACAGCACTCGGTTCCCACTTTGTTAGGAAAGACTTGGATCGAGAAGGATCATATCAGAAGGAAAGCAGAGGAAGTAGCTACAGAAAAGAAAAAGAAAGAACTAAGGTATTTCATAGCTAGAAAAATAGATCAACTGATAGAAGAACGAGAAGTTAAGTCGAAGCAACAGAACGCAAGAGAATTAGTTGTTGAAGTTGAAAGAACGCAAGAATATTTGAAGGACCTATCCATGCAAGAAAGAAGAATTCCCACCCTGGAATTAATAATAGAAGGGATATTCACTTCGAACCCTTTGAGAGAACACCAACAGTGTGAAGTCACTACACTAGGAGAAGATAAGAATAAGAATGGAAAGAGGAATCCAAAAACAGTTAGAGAGACTCAGATCATAGGTAATAAGGAAAGGAAGCTCAGTAAGAAGAAATCCAAGTTGGAAAAGCTACAGGAAGTTACAGAGAACAAATGGAAGACTTCATAGGAGGCAAGTTTGCAGGATTTGAACCTCGTCGGAACAGCATGACCGTACAGAATGGGACTTCACCCCAACGAAGCTATATGACCATTGGAGGCACCCAAGCCATTAGAACGATGCTCTGGAATGGCTAGGAAACGCATTTATGGGTGGATAGACTGCATTTGGGATGTTGAGACCGTGCCATAATGGAAAAATTCGCATTAATGGAGGCATGTCTTCCCGTTGGAAGAATCTGTTGCGACGCTCACTTATTTAACGCATCGGACGCTGCGCCGATACCACTTTTTGCTACCTGTGAATATTTGAAACAAGAAGATAATTGATTGTATTGTTTTATCAGAAAATAGACATCGTTGTCCATTTGTCTACCCCGCTATCTGTTCGCCTACCCCAACCTGTCTGTTTAACAGTGAGAATGTCGGGCGAACGCACTGAGTTAGAGAAGTCCTTCGAGGAGGTTCTTAAGAATTTTATGGTTGATAAATATATTTCTGAAGGAGTATAGGCGTCATCGACCAGGGGACTGCAGGCTTCCCCTTCAATTGGACATCGGTCAGGCCGTGTCAACCCCGTGACTGAGAAGTGAAGTAAGCATTGCGGCGATATGGATAATGTGAAGCAGATCCCATCAATATTACCAGATTATATCTCACCCTTGGCTAGCACGGTTAACCGCGATAGCATCCCACAATACTTCGAGTACACTTTGATCACCGTGTACATCCCGAAAGGAATACACGTATTTAGGAGTCAGTTGGGACAGATCCCACTACTGAAGAAGAGTGACTTCAACCTTGGAGACAGAAAGAACTACGCTATTCTCACACCCCACAGATAATTGATGAAGACAATCGGGAAGAAGCCTCACCTAGTCTCCCAGCCATGGATTAAGGATCTGGCGTGGTCCACGATACTAAATGTGATGAAGATTCCCCATTTTGGCCGACACCAGGAGGTTAACACTTGCATTAAAATCATCTTGTCGTGCTACCATGGCGTATACCTGTGGCTCGACCGAAAGATTAATGTGGATCTGATGTTGATCCACCTTATTACAGAAATGAGCATGCAGAGACCTGACCCTCAGTAGTTTGTTGGAAAATCTTTAATAGACAGCGCATGCTTGTATACTTGTCATTGATGGCAAGTACAACAGTGGAGATGGCATGAGTACAGAAAGTATGAAATAGATGGGCATTATGAGAAGACACTACAGAGAATATTCAAATAAGCTCAGAAGAGATAGTGCAAAGGAATGTTGGCAGATCATCGATGGAAAGATCAAAGTAAGCGGAACAAAGTAAGCTCGGGAGGAGAAGTAGCATTTTTTATCGTTGGATCCCATTTACAATTCCCGATGACCGTCAAGTCAAGTGTTGATCGGGACTGCTCAGGAGGAGAAGCAACATTTCTGATCGTTGGATCCCACTTACAATTATCGATGACCATCATATCAAGTGTTGATCGATACTGTTGATCCGAGACTCCATTTCAGAGTTTCACGACTCGCGACTTGGAGAGGCAAGAACTATAACCATTGAAATCGTGATTTAATCGCAACCATCAGATCAAGGTGTGATCTGGACCGTCGACTCCATTTCAGAGTTTCACGACTCGCGACTTGGAGAGGCAAGAAATATGACTATTGAAATCACGATATGTGAAATCCCGATTTAATCGCAGCCATCAAATCAAGGTTGATCTGGACCGTCGACTCCATTTCGGAGTTTCGCGACTCGCGACTTGGAGAGGCAAGAAATATGACCATTGAAATCAGGATATGCGAAATCGCAACCGTAGATTCATAGAGATCATGGACCATTGATTTAAGATTCATTTCAGAGTTTCACCTATCAAAACTTGGAGTGACAAGGACCTCCATCAAAGGAATCGCAAGATGCGAATTCACGATGAGATCCGGACCGTAGATTCATCGAAATCGTTGACCGTTGATTTAAGCTTCATTTCAGAATTTCTCCTATCGCAACTTGGAGTGACAAGGACCTCCATCGAAGGAATCGTGAGATGTGAATTCACGATGAGATCTGCACCGTAGATTCATAAAAATCATGGACCGTTGATCTCAGCTCCATCTCAGGGTTTCGGGGATCACGACTTGGAGAGTCGAGATGCCTCATCTTAAAAACTCACGAAATGCGAATTCATGAAAAGCACTTTATGAATAAGCGCTTGGTCATGGCCTTGGTCATATTGAGGAAGGAGCTAGCGCAAAAAATCTCTGTATCAGAGTTTCGGAGATCCCGATATGAAGTGTCGAGACATTTGGCCACAGGAATGTTGAAATGTCGAAACCCGATTTAAAGGCAAGATTAATAAAGTTCATCCAACAGTGCAGATAAAATTGAATATGATCGGAGGGCTATTGTTCTCTCTCACAATTAATTTATCAGTTATGAATCTGTTAGCGAAACTGATTCATGATTCCTGATCGGTTGGCGTTTCAGTTGCTCGGACGGTTTTTCTTTTACCTAAGAAGATGTGAAGAGAAACGACTGTGTGTGTGGTGCATAAAAGAAAATGAGACAGACTGTGCATGGTTGGTCGTTCTGGACGAAAAATGAATTAAACAGTAAGAAAGGGGAAATAACAGGATGTGCAGTGTGAGATCAAAAAATATGCGTAGTGTGAGACTGAAAATATGCGCAGTGTGAGACTGAAAATATGCGCAGTGTGAGACTGAAAATATGCGCAGTGTGAGATAAAAATCAGAGAAGAGTAACAGATGAGGAAAAGACTTGAAGCAGAGTAGAATGACAGAACAAGTTGAAATAGAGCATAATGACATAACAAGTTGAAGCAGAGAAGACTTGCAGAATAGACAAAGGAAGAGAAGAATTGCAGAACAGTTAGAAGAAGACCAGATTTACAGAACAGAGAAGAAGTGGTAAGAATCGATTTATCTGTGTAGTTGTCTGTTTAATTAATCATTTATATTCCAGGGTGGTTGGGAGGTGCTAGGGAGGACTGTTTTCCTTATAGGTTCAAGTGGGAGCTTGAACACAGGGAGTTGTATCTTCCATCTGGTTGCAGCCAGAGAAACCAGGTTGGCAGGGTGGTGCAAGGGAGAACAAGTGTTCTCTGTTATACAGGTTGGAGACTGTGTAACTAGAAGTTGGTACTTCCATCCAGTTGGTGTTGGAACATTAAGGGAGTCGGTGCTTCCTTCTAGTGGGTGCTAGAGAAACCAGAGAGTTGGTGCTCTCAAACAAGTTGCAGCTTCTAAAACAGAGGTAGCAGCCTCACATTGAGTTGGTGCTCAATTATAGATGATGTACAGAACTTAAAAGACTGCCTATCATTTCGAAGAAGAAGAGGTTTTCTCCCTTTA